>DWPA01000325.1:0-27357 GCA_018251375.1 Calpodes ethlius
AACCGACTCCAAATATATTAACATAAAAGTATGAAATTATAAAAAGAGATTTATAATTATTTGTGAGGTCGATGTCAGCAATTCTATCGAAAGCTCCTACAACTGCATCTACCACAATATTCGAACTGTTTGTAAATATTAAGTTTTAAGGTGATAATTTTCGTAACATTTAAGTGTCAGCCATCATGTTAACTAAATGTTTGTTTATGGACATTTGAAAATATTCTCTACAGAGTAATAAACTCGTATATAACGCATTTCAAAGGTAAACTTAATAGTGTAATACAGTTAGGTAGCGTTAACAAGTTAATGAGTAAAGTCGATCAACTTACAAATACGAAACCTTACACGAGCGTGTATGTATGCGCTTGGCTAGACGGTTACTAGTCTGGTTTTTGTAATACATACAACAGCTATAAGAATAGCGGAGAGAGAAAAATTCAAGCCTTGTAAGACTATTTTTTTTTTCTTCACTTTTTTTAATTACATATTATTATGATAAATTGTTAAATTTATCTATGGCAACGATATTATAAGTCCAAACATTTTATATATTTCAAATAAAAATATAATGATTTTTCAGCACGTTTTAATTTGTATTGCATAATTAATAATAACTGCCATTGGAAACTAAATTCATGAGTTACAATGGCCCGCCTAATTTATTTTCCCTTCTGGAAAATAACTCTCATCCAATATTTTTAAAATAAATAAAAAAATATTTACATTTTCTTAGAATGATTATCCTGGCAATATTGTTTCGTAACTTATATAAACTAGCGAATCCCAAACTTCGTTCCCGCATTTAATACTTTGTTAAAAAGTTAATTACAGCAATTTTATATCCGATATAATATTTATAAAACTTTTTCAACTAGAAAAGAAGTTTCGAGGACTGTTGTTAATTGGTTTTTGATTATTAACTTTGAGAGTAATAATCATTTTCCTCATTAAAATCTTACAAAAATGTATCGTCTCAAATACAAAAATAAAAGATGACTAATAGTGAAAAATTATTAAATAAAGAAAATTATTCTAATGCTGGATTGATATGAATAATAAATAATATTAAACCGTCGTATTTCGACGCCATTTATGTAACTGGCGTCCATTTTATGATTCTGTCAATTATATGATTTGCCAACGACATAAACATACCGTCTTTATTTTGTATTAAATGTATTATCAATATCTATTATCTTGATCTTTTGTAACCAGTACTATTGCTGTATATTATGTATTTATAACGTTGTATCTACTTGTTAATTAGTGCGATAAAATTGTCAAGCTAATTTGTATTAGAAGAATTTCTAGAGATGATCTTAAGAATAATGTAAAATATCTATAATTAATCTTCATTGTGTTTAAATTTAACTTTGTTTTCAATCCATTAGCATTCTATTTTAGTACTCGATCCTTTTTCGTAATTAAGAAATTTAGCCCATCTGAGTGTGGGAAGTTCTTACACCGGCCAATAACCTTTAACGAGGCTTAATGATTGCGTTATGAAATAATAACCGAGATGGCTTCGGAGCACGTCCCATCAAGTTACGGAAGTTTTTGACACATCTAACCGACGACGGCGCGCGCTTTCAATCACTTTGCACAATACAGTCTATGTATGATTCCATATTTCACCTGTGACAGTATATTCGACTGCTAAGTAATATTGCAATGCTTTTAACAGTTAGTGAAAGCATTAATAGTTTTTTTTATCCATATTAAAACTAACTGACATATTGTTATCGTACTAACATTGTATTATTTAAAAAAGAAACACTATTATAAAATCTACTCGGAGCTGAGTTTAGCCAACCAATATGAATGTATTGAATGAAAGAGTAGACCCGTGTAGAGAAATATAATTCATCACGGAGGTTTGATTGGATAAGTCAGGTATAGTCGAGAGCTACATTGGATTCCCAATCAGACTGAGAGAGTATATCGATCGATGACCTCGCCACTTACAAATGGGCTGTACTCGGTACAACTGAGAATTGAATTCTAACATTCCGTACGTATATTTGCAACTACGAGTTGCTGAATAAAAGGGTTAACTTTAATGGACACTTTTTAATTTGAAAGGTGAGTTCGGTTTACTGCTTGAATAAGTTAATTAAAATTGCTTTTTATGCCAATATCGTGAAAGAATGACAGCTTTACTCTCTTTTTTGTAATTACTTGAGAGCCTAAGCTTAAAGCTTCATTTTCTGTCAGCAATGAATAAAACAATAATACGAATAAATGTCTTTTTGTGTCTAATTTATAACGTGCAATGAATTCTTCTACTTTTTACGTCTATAATAATGTATGCGTTTTCATTTTAATTTAAGTTTCAACATTTTACTTTTAGATCTATAGTCCTTTTAATATTCTGTATTCAGTAATCTAGTAAGTATATCAACCAATGTTTAGTTATATATATTTGCCTATTATATACTTTTTATGTACCAAATATTGAAGAACTCCCCGTTGTTATTTGAAAATAAATAAAGTAAATGTTAACTCTCAAGATAGGTCATATAATTCATGTTAAATATACTATATAGTTTGTATAAAACATATGGCCTAGATCAATCTTTACAAAATGAGCAAATATAATTTTTCCATGAAGCCTTCCTGGTTAGCTACTACTTGTTTGAGTCAGCCGCCAATGTCTCGTCCTGTTACGGCTGGAGACTAAAGAGCTAGTTCAGTGTTAGTTAGTTAACTCTTTCTTCTTTTTTATAATTTTTGATTTACAACCCAATGTTGTCCAATGATGTCTTTGATATTACTATCTCCATGGACGTCTTTAGTTACCATGAGCTGAATCGTGAGATTTTTCGATTATTTATATAAAAAAAACATAATATATGTTCTCTAGCGGATATAAAATACGTTTATTTATAATTTGGCACAGAAGTAGCTTTATGTTCTGTTTCTTAAATTATGGAGGATATCTATCTTAAATTATATGGTTAACGCGTGAGGTCATAAAGTTACGACATAATTCATTGTTACGGCCTAATATAGAACTTCGATGATCGATAAAAGATAGAAGCCCCAGTATCCAGATTAAACAGATCAGAAAGTTAAACGACTTAACGCCTTGCACTTTAATACGGGAAAGTAATATGGAAGCCCAACAGATGGTTTTGTTGAAGTAATTTTATGCTTTTATTATTTTCTTACACGCTTTAGAATTTCAGTATTATTATATTATTTCGATAAAACGTAAATAGGACTGCACTATTTAAGTTGTATTGTACTTAAATAGGACCGCAAATCTTTAACTGTCCGAAAGACTGATGTTTTAACAGTTGACAAGACAAATGAAACGTCTTTGTAAGTGTCCTAAATGTCAACTCTCTGTGAGAACAAATATAAGGTTATTGTAAGTTACATGTTTAGTTACAGCAACGAAACATGATTATTATGTCAACAGATAGAAACTGCACCCGTATTTGTTGTTACTTTATATTCAGTTCATACAATTGTTACATTTTCCTGTTTTTCTGTATGTATGTGTCATATGTCATTTGAAAAATTTTCTTTAAAAACTTCCTATTGGTGTAAATAACATTATAATTCGTGCGTAGGTTTGATTTTATTACGTTTACAGAATGTTCCAGAAACGAATTTTTAACTCTAAGTTAAAGGAGGGTCCTTTAAACCCTAATGTTCCATTAACTGTCACTTGGACAAAGATGTTTATTGAAACAAACATAATCATAAATAAATAACGCTCCTATTTTATAAGAGATGATAGCTTCGCGCTATTTACCACCAAATCATTGAAGCCCATCTGTTATTATGATAAAGAATGAACTTACCTCGCTTGAAGTCAGGTAGCAGATCCGGGAATCGGTGCTGTCAATAGAAGCTTGTTGCACGATGCCGTAGCGTGTGGACTCACGGTCACTCGTGTACTCGGAGCGCACGCTGTCTTGCCGGTCGAAGACTCCCCTGAAAGTAGACCTAATTAATTGGTTTTTTAATGTTATGAATATCTTTATACCAGAAGTTGACATCTAAGCCTTATCTTCAACTAAGGAAAAGACAAGGAAAGTAATTATCGTTTATAAGGACCATTTAGGACAGTCCCATTATCTTTAAAGAGCGGTTTTTAATCACAAATTAGTTACTATCGTTGTACTTCAGTGTGCCAGAGATTTAACATCTTACGTCTTATTTTATCAGCCATTGTTCTCATCCGAAAACTTCTTTGTTGTTTTAAGCTTGAAGAATCTCATCTGTTCCTAAGCGCACTTAATTACCGGTAAATGTTGATGGTGTAACGTTTATTAATTTTCCTTAGTAAAGAAGATCACTGTTTTCGCGACAAACAAATAAAATTCTTTCTGGAGCTTACGAATTGTTGAGTGGAAGGATAATAAATTCCTACTATATTTTTTTAAACATAATGTCTGTTATACAAATTGCTAATAATCTGTTATAGATAAAGCATTACATTTTTCGATTAAAATATAACTTCTTAAGTTATTAACTTTGTTTAATTGTGATACAGAATCGTAAATTTGCAATATATAAAATTAATTCCTAACACGGTTTAATAGCTAGCTAAACTAATTGAGGGGATATCTAAATAAAAAATATAACCTCAATGATTTGACACGCCCAAGACTTTTTCCGAATCTTAGGTTGGATAAAACAAATCCTCATCAATCTCGACACAGCATCAAAAGTCTTTGAACATACGTTGTTGTTTGATCCCTCCGAATTCTCTCCTTTATACCATTTATGGAGATATAACAAGGAATAGATAAATATATTCTCTTCTTTGTTGTCTATAAAAATATGAGTACTTTCGATTATGTCAAAGATTTGTTATTGCTATTAGTCTGCTGTCGATGAAATCGCCGAGACTTTTGATATATAGACTGAACATCCAACATTACCGTTAAAATATATGATCACCCATTTCTATCCAGCATATCATAAGAAGATATATGAGCCGCATGAAAAAAGAGGAAGTCATTGATTTATGTTCCTCTTTTCCCTTGCGACACGTTATTAAATATTCAAATACAATGCAAACCTGAAATGGTAAGCTATAATGTCAGTAACGTGTTTAATAATTAAATTCTTAAAAGCTACCAGTACTTCTTTTGGGTATAGAAAAATCGGATGTTTTGCAAAATATTATGGATTAATCCATCACGAAAATAACGGCGAACAATGTAATTTAAAGTTTATCAATATTATTTGATATTTGAATCAACTATTTGTCTATTAAACTCAATTCTTAGTTATGAAAATTAGCAGGTACGTACAATATTTTTTAGGCGTGGACTTGAGCTATATTTTACAATAAAAATGTAACTTTAATATATAAAATTATTATAAATTATTCATATTGTCATATCAAATGACACAGGATTTGAAACTAACATGTTATTGGTCGCAGAAAAAACGACTAAAGGTTAAGTTGGGAATGATTCACGACTACTTAATATATTAATAATATTTTGGGTTGTGTTTATAATGTGTTGTATAATGTGCAATTTCCTGGATGAAAACAACGTTTGTTTAACATAAACCCGGTGCAGCGCCACTGTACTACTAAGCCGAACAATAATGAACGTCAGCACGTCCACTATACAATGGCGCAAGGCCAGAGACAAGAAAAGCGTTAATAATTGAACAGTTATTCTGTTTCTCAGGAAATTCAGAATTAGTTTTCATACACAAAAAATATTCAACTCCGAAATTTATTATCATTCTTTGATTGACTTGTTGATGTTTATGCTAAAGTTTTGGAATGTGACAATCAGGTAAGGTTTTATTTGTGTCGTATTCAATCTCGAATTTTCCTATTATTATTTTTATTCACGCCCATAGTGGTTTCACTGTGTTAGAAGTTACCACGTTGACTCTATAATGACGTAACGCCAGAAACAGAAAAGCACTAAGTTGTTCTGTTTCTCGGAAAATTCAGAACTAAAATGTTCATCTAAACGTCATAATCATCGTTTAATTGTCATGGTGATGTTTAAGCTACCGTGATGTGAAATATGATTATGTAAGATTTCATTTGTCTTTACCAGTGTTTCATGTCCGTGGTATCGTAATATATCTTACGTCCTTATAACATTTAGCACTTATACGGGACAATAGTGTTAGGAGACAGAACGTGTGCCACAATAACAGATCAGACAGAAGAGATGTGTTAATAATTGAATAGCTATTATGTTTACGTGTATCAGCATATACAACCTTACCCACGTAACCTGTATTCGCAGACCTAGGGATGAATAGAGATATTTAAATAATTTGATGTATTTATGTCACTGATAAAATTACATTTCGTATGATGTTTTGTACCTATTCATACTTTAAAAAATCACTGAAACTCAATAATTGTGTTAAGTAAAAAATTATTCGGGGATATGATTGATTTTGAAGTAAGCAGTTGAAATAATAAATGTTCCATTTAAACTATAGTATACGGTTTTATGTCAATGCATTTTTTCTTTAAAAACTGCTTGAAGCAATGTTATAGTTTGGTTGATAAACAGTGTTTATTAAATTCAAGTTCAAATAAAACTTTTTGATTCAAGTTTGTCATAAATATTAAATTACTTTTCGTAGAACTGAAACAAATATGCTTTATGATATTTAGGATTATCATTTTTCGATTATCTCATCTATTAAAACTTTACTATTAGTAATAAAATCGTGAGAGAACTAAACTTAATTTTCTTATATCTATGTCCCTCCCATACAGTACTAAAGGTAATTTAGGTTATATGGTAAGATATAAAAAATAGACAAACTACCTCAACTAAGGTAATATTGAATTTCAGTATGCTTTTCGCTGTGCGGTATTCCTAATTTTGTATTTAAAAGCATAGTTATAACTATTTGAGTTATACGTAAAAAAAAACTATTTATCTAAACTACAATTTAATTATAAAATGTTTAATATTTCGTTACATTGTGACATTGTCTGGTGACACCACCTTTGAACACCATGTCACTCGCACGCCTACTTGAAGTTTCCGTGTCTATACAATATATTCATAAGATGTTATTATTGTGTCCAATGATGTAGCGGCCAATGTAGGGCAACCCACAAAGTTAGGACATTCTAAATGTATCTCTGATAGTATCAGTGATATTACATTGTCGTTTGGCCTACAGAAGAATACAACTAAAAGTACGTGTAAATTTTGAGACATAAATATATTTGGATAAGGAAATAAAATTTCAGAAGAGGGTAAGTTGCATTATATTATAAGTTATTAGAGAAGAAATTAACTTTAAAACTTTATGTAAAATACACGTGGCTGATGTGTCGCTTCCTTTTAACTCGGGTGGATGGCGCGAGCATGTCGATGTAAATCGTGTCATTTTCACAATTCGTTGCGCGGAAAAGTAAATGTTCATATGCCAAAGTAATTTAAATCCATCCCGAATCCAGACATGAAGTTGGCAAGTAAAGTTTTACATTAAAATATGTTTCACAAGGCTGCTGATGAAAACGAATCATAATATTACAAGTAGACGTTCAAATGAAATTCTGGATCGGTATTGCGTAATTTCATTGTAACCTCGGTACGAATTGGAATTTTCAGTAACTTTAACCTGATAAGAGAAGATTCTATTAATTCAACGACTGTTACGTATATTTTCAAAGAGAAAAGGAATTATTATCTAGCCATCGTCGAATTATTTATCAAAAGTTAAGTTAAAAACTTACGTACTAACAAAACGTTGTAAAGACTCCAGACTTTAGAATGTCCTTACTGTGAAAATTTAAAGTTGCAAAAAAAAAATAACTTTTTTCATAAAAGTTGTAGCACAACCATTAACTATTCTTTAATTTATAACATTATGAACTTTAACGTATATTTTATAAAAGTGCTCTTAAATTGTACTTGTAACCTCTTACCCACCTAAAAATTACAATTTAAGTACCTACATAATTTATCTATATTTTCGTATTCACGTGACATGATTGTTCATTACCAATGTGCATATTTTAAATTCGTGGTAACAAAAAATGTTGAAACGATCGTAGTCATTTACATAAATTTATCCCCCGTCCGAAGTATTCTCTGAATTTGCGATCCTGTTTCGTAAATCAAACGCAATTATTCGACATCGACGGGGAAAAGGTACGGGACAACATAAATAGAGCCCTGATTTTTATGTTCCGTCCCAAATCCCCTGAACAACGTACCTTAGACTTGTAATTTTTCCCTGAAAAGCCATAAAAGAAAATAATCCCATTTCTTTTATCTCCTATTAGGACATTGTTTTCGGGACCTGGTTATAAATAATAGATTAGATTCTAATGTTTCTTCAGAATCCATACTCAATCATTTTTATGGCATGCATACTTAGTGTAATAGCTTTAAAACGTGTCAATTTCTTTTCTTTTGTTACTTTTTGTTATCACTATTATATCACTGTTAAATTACAGCAATATATTACGTAAAATTACAAATTACTAAAGTTTCACTTTAGAAAATACGTCTAAGTACACGTATACGAAACATTACAACTCATTTACTAAAGGCAGTAATAAAAAAAATGTATGTGTAATTAATTCATTTTATAGATTTAGGAGATATTTTTGTAGAACTATAGATTAGAAATATAGTCACTTATTATAATAGTTCCACAAATACTGTCAAAACATTAATAATAAGTAACTTTTTCACAGAACCTTCATACTAACTTCTATCTTTTATCTAGCGGGAAAAAATTGTTTCCGGACAGCTCCGATTTTTGAAGATAGACTCCATTATATACGCTAAAAATGTGCTCACGATTATGTAAATAATTTGTAGTCTATTCTGTAGTTTTCAGGTTGCTTGCACAGAAACACACAGACAATAATATTAAAAAGAAGTTTAAAATAAGTTTGCCTTCTTGATAACTAAGATTAACTACATTAAAAATTTAATTAAAATATTCAGTGTGCAGACTAGTTGACACAGTATTTTTATCGTTCACGTGTGTGCTAATTGCTTTTTATAGTTTCTATAGGTGGAAGTTTTAAAACCTTAACATACTTGTTATGTACTATTGTTACTTTCATATAATATTCGTTGGCTGTCTATAATAATAATATTATTTTCGATCTCCGTTCAAATTGTTTAGACATGTTAAACAAATAATATTGGGTTTATTAACAATTGATAAAAATCGTATAATTTACTGTAAATAATAACCTTCTAAACCCAATAGCCATTATTGAATTCGTAACATAATTTCGTAATATAAACAAATCGCGTTTTGACCTACCCAAATTATTTTTATTTCGATCACTCTTTTGTCACGATAACATTTTAAATGAAAAATAAACGAAGAATTAAGAGAGTATTTACTAAAAGAAAGAGTAGAATGTGACAGATTATGACACCAATGAAGCTACCAAAGATACAATATGTTTAGTACCTACATGATTTCCAAGACTAGCAGCTACTGCGTTTGTTTTTTGACTCTAATGATTTGGCGAACGAGTCAGGTGAGAATTCTATTTTAATGCAGCAATAATGAGTTTTACTTACCGTTGCTCGAAGCTATCATTGCGATTGCTTCTGTAGCCTGAGTCATTGAGGCTTTCTTCGTGGCGAAGGCTAGGTAAGGAGTCCCAAGGAGAGCGGCGAGGCCCTGGAGGTGGTGCGCCCCTCCATCCATCTGAATGTCTGTACCACGCCGAGCGAGCTGATTCGCCTATGCACGACGCACAACGAGATGCGCTCACGAAACTGCGATGGAAACATTTTCTGATGCCTTTGTCATGTTATAAAATGAAAGTAATAATGACATGATTATTAGTTCTATATACAATGATTCAAGGAAATGGTAGTACCATGGTGCTGTTAGAGATACAGTAGAAGAAGGAAGTAAAAAGTTTTAGAAGTTAAATAAAAATGTAAGCCAAGTTTGTAGTTTAACAATTATTTACTTTTCATTACTGTTATTTACTTTTGATTACTGTAACACAATATATGTAACATTATATTATGAAACCCATTTAACAGAGAATAAATATCCAATATCCTATATGTATACACGATGTTATTCTTATGTTGGTAAGTATTTCTTTAATAACCGCAACTAATTTAATGCGTTAAATATTATGAAGACAAGCTCTTTCAAAGTTGTAAGGAATTGTTTATTAAATAACCTTAAAGCAGAATTGTGATATTCGGTACTTATGAAGGTGCACGTCTTTGTATAAACTGATTCCGTCATAATCTTCTAATATTTCATTGAAGGTTTATTACAATTGTAACCTTTAGAAGGCATGTCTTGATGATGATAGAAAGTTCTCAATCTTTATATAAAATTACGTTGCGTGAGATATATTGTCTGAAGTTATATTTGGGAGAAACCTTTTTTATAGAAAATAACCTCGCGCGTCGAAATATTTCCATTCGTGGCACATAAAAATACATATGGCACGGTTATGCGGTAAATGGTACCAATCTACCCTTAGAGCGTGCTTGTTTTTTTTTTTTATTTCGTGGTTCTTTATAAGGTGTTTATTGGCTTAGAGAGCAAAAATCTTTCGTAATGCTTCATGATGAAGGTACTATTTTGATTGGCGCCGATATAAATTGTAACTGTCTCAAGTGTACATTACATAAAATATACTGTTATCAAACATTCATTCTTTTCAATTGTAAAAAATAACGGTTAAAAATTGAAATACGAAAATATATATCTGCACAATATCAACTCCACAAATATACTCATTTCAAATAAAAATTCAACTCGATTCCCTTGAGACTGACGCTACATTGCGTCAATGCGACAGCTCGCATCTGCTCGTGGCTCAGCCAGATATTATTTGATATAACCATAAACTATTTGTTGCAATAAATAATAACTATCATATATTGCACAAGAACGTTTGGATAAATGTTGTATAACACAGTCCATATTTTGCAGTAAACTATTACGAGAAGATTTTGTCCTAGTAGTTTTGTGTAAGGGAAAAAATATTACTGTGATCTTTTTAAACATCAAGCTTACGATTATCTTCCCTAACCATCTTTTCTCTACTGATCGGGAATTACTGATGTCCATGAGTGGTGGTGACCACTTTATATTAGGTGGCGTGTTGTGTTAAGCTTATAGCAACAAAAATAGTTTTTTCAATATTTTAGTGGTAGTTTTGGTGCTTGATATCAAGGTAAAACTTTTAAAAGTTACTAAAAAGTTTTTTTGTGAAAAATACCATTACAACCACATAAATATGTTATAAGAACAACAAATTAAAGTTTAAGTAAAATAACATCAAAAACACAATAGTATACGATACTATAAAATGTGAATAAAAATTAAAACTAAAAAAACAACGTAATTTTATACGAAAATAACACGATGCCACAAATAAAATGCACTTTGAAAATTAGTACAATTTTGTCATCTAAGATAAAGTAATAATCTAATCAAATAAAAATTAAATTATTTTACAGCTAATACAAACAACAACATCTATTTAAGTGTAGATGTGTAAGAACTCGAAATTTAACTCTTTAGTAGTAGGTGTACAAGATTACGCTTTTATCAAATTATAATAACGTGATTGAGCTCTACAGTATCCTGTAAACATTTATGACGATTAAATTTGTGTTTTCTGCAAAGTAAAGCAGCCGTGTCGACGGCAAAGTTGACTCAGCTTAATATTTAACGACCTAAAATGTCATCCTTACAAAGGTGTGAAGATTATGTTGCCCTTCCCCCCTTCTGTCGACGGTAAATATTGTCGAGCAGCAACCGGATTTGTATCATTTTAAATCATCAAGATGAAACACTGTATTAATGTTGATTTAGGTCAGTAAAGTAATCACAGAAAATACTTTCACTTTATTTTATTAACATGGGCTTTTATTCTGTTCTTTACATTTTATGAAACTCAGATTTCTTTCAGCTCAAAAAATTTATGAAAAACATTTTGGTATCACAAGAATTCTAGATTTCGAATTCAAGGTCCTATGCGAATCGTGCGTATAAGGATTACAAAATAAGATAAAATCGTGAAAATTAAATCAAGCGGACGGATCAGCCCTCATCCGAAACTAACCATATTATAGAACGGAACGCATTTCCCCCTCAAACTGATAGAATTTGAAGATTTCTGTAAATCTTATTATGATTTTACTTTAAGAATTCGAAGATTTATCAATAATTCTTTGAATTGATTACAATAACTTTGTTTAGGATACTAGTTCTCTGGAACCAGGTTGTAAATAAAAATACGATAGAGGTAAAGTAAAGGAATTATTCATATAAGTGCATTGAATGACAATAGCAAACGAATAAAAGCTAATGAACATTCGAGTTTGAGAATGAACGTTCGACTTGAACTTTACTAGTAACGAAGAAACATTTCTTAAATATGTAGGTCAAATTCAGTGTACCAAAAGACCGAGAAAAATATTCACAGCCTTCATTATAAATAGTCCATTGATTTTATCACGGCATGAAACCCAACCGAATCTTAGCCATTAAATGAAAGAATAAAATTTTAATATAAAACAATAGCAAACTTTTATGTCATCGTACAATTCTTTGTTCGTGGAATTCAAGGCCGTGTAAAAACGTGCTTTGAACTTTAGTGCCTGTCCCAACCTACTCACATATACTATTCAGATGAAACAAAGAGTTTATAACCTTCTTGTGTCAAGAGCGAAGGCGAGATACACTTAGTGAATGACTACGTTTTTCAGTCCCAAGTCCCTACATCTACAACAAAATTGCTAAAAGTGTAAAGTGAAGGACGTTCACACGCCAAGCACTACTTGAGATAAAAAGTGGCTCTGGGTGTTGTCTCATTATGATATGGAGCAGTTCTCAAGCATCATGATGAAACCTGTTACTTCCTGCAATCAATATTGTTTTACAGTTTACTTTCTGAATTAATGTTAATCTAAGAGAAGACTGTTTTATTTATTACGAAACTAGATGTAGGTTCATTGTTCAATTCTTCATAAAAATGTGTACCAAGTGCTTACTTTTGTTTTAGCAGAGAAAATTTTCTTATATTTTTAGTATGTGACAATTTGATAAGAGTTTTGATCAGTAACGAAAAGGTTTTAGATTTAGAAACCTTTTACATTAAAAATACATGTATAGCAAATATAAAAATCAAAAATAGCAGGATGTAGGCAATGAAATATTCTTAAGTTTAGTACTGTTAAGTTAACGTTGTCCTTAACTGTAAAGTTCAAGGATATGATTATTTTTAATGACTACCGGGAGTAGCGGCCGTTTATTCCTTGAAATCCGAGATTCTTTTGGATTTTCATATTGCAGGGACACTGGAGCTAAACCTTTATCATTATAAATAATATCATTTAAAAGAAAAGCTTAGTGTTTTGTTTATTTATTGGCTATAAAAGAGACGTTGACGAATTAATTTCTTCTAATTTTTTGCTACTGTAGCACGTACGTATCGTAACAATCTGAAATTTTAAGGATTTCCATTCTTCAAGGTATTGTATCGAATTACATGTAATGTAAGGAAAATATATAAATATAGGATGACAAATATAGGTTGTAAATAAAAGGCGAATTATTGAATGTTAAACAAGTGAAAACTCTTTGAACTTGATTTGAACATCGTTCACCATATACACGTGAACTACATTCTAACAAGGACGTGTTTACAGTTCGCACACACCTCCGTAAAGCGAATTACAAAGGAGTTTCATCGAGGATAAAATCAACAGTCGTTGTATTCCAACCTAAATCAAAATGTGCTGCAACACTATCAGTACTTAACAAATAATTTACTCGTAAACTTTCCTAGAATGTTAGTTGTAAAATATGGAAGTTCTGTAAAAACGAGGCATTAAAATGCCTTTATTTAATTAAATTATTTTTATTAACACTAGTTTGTGCTTAAAATGTAACGAAAATCTAACGTTTTAAATTATTTTATCATATCTTTTCGAAAGGAGCGACTTTGCTTTTTGCAAATAGGGAATAAACTAGCGCTAGAGCAATAAGTGCTTGAGTAAAATCACGAGTGTAATATAGGATTCAAAATACGTCACTATCATCCCTAGGGATAAGATTTCTATTTTCGTCCTTTTGCAAAGGATTGAGTAGGTGTTTTCGAAAAGATGTAAAGAAAATAATGCGCAATATGCACTCTGCTTTCGTAATTGTATACTTAAATTAGAATTTTACTAAGTCGAAGAATCAAGCCCCGTTTATTTTACTTAGTTTTACAACAAATTAATATCTATCCGTCTAGTAGTACCCTATTGATATTCAGAAGTTGCACTTATTTCTTATAGCGGATAATAAAAGTAGCGTTAATGGAGTAAGAAAGACTATTTTAAACTTGAGTGACATACTTTGAATCCCACGCTGCGATAATAATACAAATGTTACAACTACATTATTCTAATCCGCAAATTTTGTTTATTTTGGCTTTTAGAAGCTGACAACGAAAAAACCAAACACACATTTGTGTTATAAAGGCGTTTAGCTCTTTTTTCGAATTTACATTTGCCGTTGACTCCGGCCTTTAAAGCTTCATGGGGACAGAAGTGGATAAATTATGAAATATGTTGTAGAACATGATAGTGCCGAGACACTTAGTAACTAGAGGATCTGCCGAGACTTCTAGTTACAAATATAAATAGGTATATCTATCATCTGTGAGATGTACCAACCTTCACCTTTATAAAGGTCGTGAGCTGAAGAAATGGATTTCTTATTTTATAGCTATTTGTAAGAAAACCTTAGTCTGCTTACCAAATATTTAGCTTTTTGGACTTACTTCCCAAAGTCTTAAGAGAGTTATTCTATAAACAATCATACACCCCCATTGTCAGGGGTTAAAAAGTGAATGATAAATCATAATCAGGATACCATATTTCAAATATGAAGAACTTCAGACAATATCGTAAAACAATAATAATAAAAACATCGCGCTCCCCTTAACGGTTGTCGGAGAGTAAAGTTTAATATTTCTAAATTTTCAGTTATTTATTATTATTTTTGTATAATATAATAGTTTATATATTTATTATTTCAAGCAAATTTAGCGTTTCAGGACTTCGGGATTTGCTCTAGTGATTTTGGTAATAAAAAAGTTGCGAATCAATGACAAATTTAGCATACTGTAGATACTAACAAAGTCTTGCTAAATAAAAATAGCTAGATATCTAAACTTAGTATTTTTTATAAGTCATTTTATACTGAATATTTGAGCTCTCTTGTTTTAACCTAGTTGAAAGTACGTGGGTAATTAAAATACAATTTGAGTATGGTGTACGTCTGGCGGGGAATATCAGAATCTCAAATATTGAGATATAAATGCTATAATATATTGCAATTAAACTGTATCTGAATCAAAAATATTCACATAAAATTCATCACATATTCGAGTCTCAGCATTCTGAAATATTCCTTCATTTTCATTTGGTTGCATAATTTGAATAAGCTTCTTAATATGTGCATATTTTATCATTTCAAATGTTGTATCCAAATAAATCTTCATTTATCGCTTATTGGGAAATAAATGGTATCATTAAATGTACCTATCTGAACCAAAAGTGTAATTATTAAAATCATCACGTATATATCTCTCTATATTTAAAATATTCCCATCTCCTTTTCTGAGTGCATGATTTGAATAAGCTTCTTAATATATGCGTACCTACTTTTGGTATTCGACACTCAACAAAACTCTTGCTCTTATACTTTTAGAAGCAAAAGAGTTCTTGCAAAGTAAATTATAAATTGAAATAAACCAGATTTACAAACCACTCGGCTTGCTCAGAAATGTGAAGTAGATATTAAAATTAAGTGTAATAATTACGGCAGCACGACAGCCTTCCGGTTGATTTGAATAGCTTGAAAATTCTACAAAATTTACTCGAGGCGACGCGAAATTAAGGTTTTTTTATGCCATTTTGTTTGACACAAGTATCTAGATGCTTGTAACAAAAATATGAAAGTACGGATATTGTAAAAATAATTTCAGCTTGCTTTATAAATTCCAAAATACGGTGAGTATAAGAATGTAAAATAACAATTTCTTAAGACATCAGGAGAATAAATTATTAATTAAAATTATTCGTGTTAAATTAAAATTTAAGTAAGGAAGTTCAAGCTTGCCGCTATGGACTAATAGGTAATTATATTTTAAAGGGCTGACTAAATAAATGATTAAATAGATAACTTTCTTAATAGGATACTTAAACTTAGTGAAAATTATATTGGATGCCTGTCACAATTTTGTGTAAATCAGAGAAATGTGATTAATGAGCCCATGGACGATTGCCGAGATGGAGACGGTTTACTATACAGCTATATTCTGCGTAACCCGAAGGCCACGGGCCGAAACACTCAAAGTGAAATTGCTTTGGGCGAATAAGCGTCAAGTTTCAAACACAAATCTATGAGTTTCCTGTATTAGGTCATGAAATTTCGCTGTAAATCGCACTGATATAAATTAATATTTTAGTCGAACATAATCCAGTTTGTATGCGAATCGACATTGAAGTAACGCTTGTATCGTTTAAACATACAAAAAGGGACGTTTCGCTAGGTCCACACGGCGACCACGTAGTGCGTTATTTTTACGTATATGGTCGAACTTGATTGCAGTGACAACGGAACGTGTACGAAAACGTATATATTATTATCACAACGTCCGTGCGTGTATTGTCTATAGTTGCTCGAGCGTGAACCTCATACGTTAATTAACTGCACCGTGTTGTCATCCTATTAATTTGCACTTTTGTTCCAATTGAAATTGACTGATCTCATTATAGCTTAAACCAAATCAAAACATTGAATACCTTGCGATTCATATCTATAGAAATTACATTTTACGAAGTATTTTAAGAATAAGCAATATGAGTTATGTAAATAGAAATTATATCCATAAACTGATAATGGGTCAGAAAGAGCGGAAACGTCCCGAAAAAAGCATTGAAGTGAGGAACTTGAAAATTCCTGCTTAAACTTTTTATTACAAAGGAGTGAAAGGATTTTGAGCTGACCTTTGGCATAATAAACAAAAGTAATATCTTTCGTTACGCAAAACAAGAAAGTGATATACGATAATATACATATATTTGTCTTTTTCTTGAATAAAAGAAATGACTAAATTATAAGAAAACCTATAACCTTAACATTATAGTTATAATTAATGATATAGTTATAATTATGCGATTTGTTTAAAATATCTTCCCTGTGATCTTTTTATTAACGTGTGTAATAACGATTAGTAAAGTGTAGGACTGAATTACAAATTACACCGTATTCTGGCAGTCTAGAATACTAACTGTAATCCCATATTGGTAGACTATGTTCTCATAAAAGGGATCCGTCCCTGCTTGGTGCTAGAGCTCCGCGTAAGCATTTTATTGTTATTAACATTATTATTTTCATTTATATAATTACTCCTAATATTATTTTATCCTCTTTTACCCTCTTGCTTCAGTCAACTTCTTAAATGTACTCACATACATAAAATCTTGCCGTATTGAATTTAAAGGCCAAACGCCTGATGAATAACAGTAATTAAGCTCTATGGAACTGATTTATAATTGTGTTCACCACATTCTTATTTAATTTCCCTAAGCACCGAATAATAAGAACATGAACGCAATTCAAATGTCCTTTCCGATACATTTCTTTCCTGTATAACTCCCATGAAATTTATAAGTTTTAATTTCAATTTGATATTATATAATTATACGAGTCACCGATGTTTTATTTGTGTCTAGGTTATGTCAATAAATATATATGAGATTCCTATTATTATTGATTCACATAAACTACGCAAATAAGTTCGTTTTTAATTATAATATTATACTCATCATAATATCGAAATACCAAGATATATCTTAATGTCTATGTTGATGTGTAGATATATCCTAATGTTGCTCTATTTTTTTTTGAAGAATCCTCCTGTCCCTCATTCGTAATTTCTACTAAATTTTTGCAAAACTCCCGCTTATCTAACTTCGCTTAGATGACGGTTTGAGGACTAGCTAATAGCAATGCTCACTTTCTGAGCACATATCGGTATACATCTACATTAGATTCATCGCGTGCAATGACGTCAGAAAATAATAAAAGTATTTTTTATTTATTTCTTTACTGTAGCCAACGAGCCCCACAATACCAACCTTACAGTTTAATATTCCCTTACTTTCTTTATATTTGTGATGTAAAACGTAGTTTAAATTTATAAATCACATTAACATTCAATGTCTTTAATATTTCCAAAAATCAGGGATTCAACAATTAAATATTTGGATATTGTTACTTCACTAATTTCCAGATTTTTAGATTAATATTACACTAAACTATTAAGTACTTACCTTGAGTGATGATCACTGAGGTAGCCTTGATCACGATCGCGTACTCTGTCCCTGTTGACAATAACGTGACATTAATTTTTCGTTGTAAATATATGTGTTGTACATTAACTAGTCCTTCGATGGTTGGTTTTCCGAAAGCGAAGAAATTTTTAAATATATGCGTGTTTTAAAGGTTGCCTATAGTTTCAGTGAAGGAAGCTATCGTAAAGAAACCTATACATTTGAGAGTTATTTATAAAAGTAAGGTAATCACAGCGTTATATTAGATCAATTGATAGACAATAATAATTACATGTTTTTCCCGTCACTTGGAAAAAAATCAATATTACCTTTATAGAAAGATATTCTGTCTCAAAATTGAACTATCACAATTCGTCTTATTGCTTCTAGTACCATGATTACAACCCATATTTGTCCCACTGCTGGGCTTCAGTCTCCTCTCACGAGGAGAGGGGTATAGCCATAGTTCACCACGCTGGCTAAGTACGGATTGATAGACTTAACACATCTTCGAGAACATTACGGTGAACTCTCAGGTGTGATGGTTTCCTCACGATTTTTTCCTTCACCGAAGCAAGTGATATTTGACTGGTAATAAGCACATAACTTTTTGAAAATAAGAGGTGGGTGGAGGATTCGAACCCACGCCCTCGCATTCGGGGAACCAACGTTTACCATACGCCATCACAGCTGGCCTTCTAATAACATTTGAGTCCATTTACACGAAACGTTTAGATAATTGCCCTCGACGTTGCTTTCATGTCTCAGCACAACACAATGTCTGGCCAGGCCATTACACTCAACAGCTGGCAATCGGTTTATTACACACCAAGTAGCCGTAACTATGAGTCAAATATCTTATGCTTATATTTTATAGGCCTTATTATTTTGGGGTTACCAAAATACCTATCTTGTTAGGAGTTATTACCGTGCCATGAATTGGAACACATGAGAAATTTTCTAACATATATTTATCGTCGCTTCTCCAAAATTATTCGACGGAAGTAACAAATGATTTCTGATAAAACCACTTCGACAAAGTGGTGTGTTAGAATTTAAATCGAACAGAGTTTCAAACCAAACTGATTTCGTATTAAGCTGCTACTGAATACAATAAAATATATCTGGTCAATATATGTCCTATTTCTCGATTTGGGTCTCCCTCACAGTGTGAGGCTAAACTTCATTCTGGTCCCTTCGTGGGAGATCGACTACTAATTGTAATTACTAATTATAATCACCAATGCTTAACTCACAAGAACTAATAATATAATTTAGTGCAGCTGAAATTTGCCACTCTGATCAACTCTGTTCATACTACTCCATTGTGTTTCAGACAAAAATTACCTGCCAGTACGAAGAATCCATTTTAAAACAAAATCCTTTAGAAAAAACAGACCTGGTATTGTGATCACTCAGATAGCCGCGCTCTCGATCCCTCTCCCGCTCCCTCATAAGTTCATTGCGGTCGCTAAAACAATAGATACAGTGGAAATTTTAATCACGGTTTATATAAACAAACAAAGAATACGCTCCACTTTGTATGTTTGGATATTATTTCGAAACGGAAAACGTGTTTGACGAGATTTGATGGGATTGTAGCTTTTGCAGCGCTATTCTGTTGTTTCGCTGACTTGGGTTTTTGGGGCCGACGAAGCGGTGAATTATTATAACACGAGCTACACTCATTAGCAGTGTGCAAAGTAAGCGAAGTGAAGTACAAAATGGATTTTGATTTTTTGACAATATGATATATTCTAATAATTTTGCCTTACCACGTATATATATGAAAATGAATTAAAACTCAAAATCAACTGAAATATTATCTAATGATAATGTCTTAGACTTTATTTGCTCAGTAATCTGTGAAAATTAATAGATAATTTTGGTTAATAACAACGATAAATGAGGATGGTGGACTACATTTCATATATATATGTATTTCAACAGTTACTTTAGATACTTTAAAAGGTACAATTATCTAACGTCATATTACTACATGTTAGCTAGGTATAAGAGTATTTTTTATGCGATAAGGATAGCAAATGAGCTTGCATTGCCACCATCCCCTGGCGCCTGTGGACATCTTTGCAAACTCGAATAAGATTGTAGGGGGGATTGTAGTTAGTAAATAAATCATGTTACTATTAGGTGCTAATAAGCATATCAATTTGTTTTATTCAATAGTAAGAGGACTGTGGACGATAGAATGGTCAAGGTAAGTTAGTTTATTTAGTAAGTGTTGGTATAATAATTGTTCGTTTAATAATCGTTACCAAATAATCCGATTCGGAGTTATTTACGGAGCCGTTGGTAATATTGAGGATAGATGAGAAACTGTAATATGTAAGTATTTTTTATTTATAACCAGCAACCCAGCACCGTTCAGATTAGAACATAATTGCAATAAGACAATTGTTATCTGACAGAAATACGCAAGGCTGTACCTCCCGGATAATCGTACTTTACCTGTACTGTCAATTACTTTACATGGATTCTATAGTCTTTAAAACTTGCAGGTAACAAATATTTGATGTTTCTGTAGTTCAGTTTCTAATGCCTGCAAAAGCCGTCTGCCAGCTGTTGTGACCCATAAATGTAAGTTTTCGGATCGTTGGTGCTTGTGGCTTCATTTGTACTTCTAGGAAATGCTAGAGTTAGAAATGCGTGTCTGAGCATTGTGATTCTATATAACATGCCTATCTATAGATTACAAATTACTACAGCTTCTAATAATGTCTTTTTTGATTTAGCGAAAAATATAATATAAAGTGTTATGAAGTATAATAAGGTAGAATATACTTTCAAACCATCGGAGTATAAAATAATCGATACACGAAATTAAAGAAATTTTATATGTATTTTAATCTTAATATTACATTTTGCTCATGTTTTTAATACTTTTCAAGAAGAGAAGTGACATTTTACAGATAATGCGCGAAGTAGACTGCATAAGCAGGAAAAAATATTTACATTTAATATGTTATATTGATGTGTTGGATACATTACATAGAAAAACAAGCTGAACTTTGTTTAATATTCATTTCTATACTGGCTTCTTGCGTCATGAGGAACAATAAACATGAAAGCATGCAGCTTATTAGAAATACTTTTACGTTCAGGGAAATTAAAGATATTGATCAACTCTCGGTGAAGGTATTGTTTTTACTCAGCTATAGAAGATACAGAATAAAACATGTATATTTTGTAGGCATACAGATCTTCATAGTTACTCTGTGGAAAAAAAATATATTTCTCATGTTTATGTACATGACGTTTTTTCTAAAATAATAATATTGTAGTAACTGTACATCTATTCAATAGATTCAGTTCGCTAAAATAATTTCATTTGTGACCAGTTACAAAGAGTGTATTAATTAAAAATAAAATGAAGATGTTTGGTTATATGTAACAGCGATTGATACAGATCAATGTAGTGTAGTTGTACTTCATTAGAATTATAGATTTGGCGGGCTCAAATATAGATGAACTTGCATACTTTTATTGAGTGTTTTTTGCTTTCGTAAATTGAAATCATCGTAATTGACATCCTCTACAATATTGGCAACATTGGCCATAACACAAATACAAGCGACAAGCGCTTTTGGTAAAGGCATCGCTGTGACCATAAGTTCCTACCGTCTCTATTCCACCATCATAACCACTACTTACCGACATTCTATTGGTACTGTACTATATTGCTCTTGCACAAGCAAAGAGGTACTAAGTTTTACGTACTATGTTTTACGAAACCTTAACTTATAATGAATTCTGTACATTTAACATTTAATCATTTATAAGTCGGTTTAGTAGTAAACACATTACATACGTACATGAATGAATCCGTTCTAGCTAACTTTAAACAAATAAATAAAATAAATAAATGAAATTCAGAGAAATTATTGAATTCAATCTTTATAGTAAAATATATCTTTGATCGAATATTTTTATTTGATTGGCTTTAAATATTGTTTTTCCTTTTAGATATTAAATATTTTAGTCATTAGCAAAGACCACTTGTGTAAAGTATCAAAAATTTTAACTATTAAAGTGACCTGAGTATTTTTGAACAAACATTTTCAATTGCTGATAATTTACAAATATGATGGAAAAGGTATTCATTGTAAATGAATTAATAAAAATAACTGTGGTATTTTTTTAATGTAGAAAAATATAAATTTTCTACAAGTTTCTGAATTTCACTTAATTCTATAATACCTGTATAGAGTGTTTATAATTTATTGAAATTACAACTGCATAGTCTTTATCCATTTTCCTACTGAAATACAAAGAACAAAGATAAAATAAATAATCATCATAAGCCTACATTAGTGCATTTAAGAATTGTGGCGATTTTGTTAAGGAAAGGCAACATAACAACCGAAATATGTTAAACCTGAAAAATATAGTAAATTTGTGGGTATTTAGTAAAATTTGGCCTTCGACACTTGTCTATAATAAGCATATACAATAGGAAACTTATATAAAATAAAGCTTTTTAGGCTGAAAACTTTGGGCTGGGTGTCAATGATGATCGGTACATCTCATCGTTGGTGAGTTTTTATTTCCCTTTTTATAAAGGTGCCTTAAAATATACTCAACGAAATGAGAGTTAAAAGTAGGTTAAAATCGACTGCATTAGTTAAATATTTACAAACGAACTGAGTGAAGCTGACGTAAAGCGTATAAAAATCTTTTATTAGGTCACGAAAGGGAATAATACAAGTAACCGTGCCAAGGGAAAAAGTAGCATATGACGCTATATTACAGCACCGGCAAACATCCGAGTTTTTTTGTACCATTATTACTACGAATACTTACATTCACTGGAAAAACCGTATAACTTTTACGGTGAATAAACATTTGTGAAATAATTTTTTTTAAGTCAAACTACGCCATCGCTGAAAAAAATATTTACCGTAGTTGATTCCAAGAACCATCATAAACTTTCGGGGTGTATTTTTTTTACACATTGCACTTATTACTATTATTGTTATAAATAAAAGTCAGGTCCAGTTAGATTTTAAAAAATGTAGTTAAAAGCACATACCTATGCATATATAAAAATATACATATATAACGCATTATACATATATAAAAAAACTATTATTATAGTCATAATATGGATAAGACCAAGTTAAAAAAAATAAAATGTTTGTTAGCTATTATTTTATTTTTAACTTATTAATTTGAAAGAAATTTATCGTATATGCATGACACGTGTATAGGAAGCTGAAATACGTTTACTAAAAGACATTATAGAGAAAGCCTAGCTGGCCTACCTTCCAGATTAATGAACAGAAATGAACAAAGCGTGTTAAAATTAATCTAATGAGACCAAATTCGATGGGTTTACTGTCAAGCCTTTTAGGGTACCATCAGGTCCATAATCGGTGCCATCAGCAGATTCTCATCATCGAAATAAATGGAACTATTCTGAAAGAGCTAATAAATCTAATGAATATGTTAACATGTGTCTTTTCAAGATTTCCTCTGCTATATTCGAGCTTCATTATTGTCATCTAATTAATACGTGAAGCAAAAAATTTGGATCCCTTTTTACGAAAATTGCGTGGCCGGAGGAGTTTTGCCAATTTTAGGCAAACAAAGAAATTTGACACACTTATAGTTTATACGTAGAAGAAGTGCAGAACGATAATATTTGATCAATAATAATGCTTATAAAGTACATTAAATCAATAAAAAAAACATTACGCACACTACCAAGCATTTGACACACACACGGATAATAATACACATGCACTCTTTTGTTTATGGTGAAAGTCAATCTGAAAGGAGTTTAAAAGATAAAATACTGTTTATGTGAAGTAATCCTTTGACATTATGAATTACGGTCGAATTTTGAGCGCAGAACGGGTCTCTTGTATTATTGAATTGTCATATAACCTACACAAAACTATTAAATTTCATTAAGATATAACGTTATAATACTAGAGTATCTAATAAAAGCGTATTAATAACCATTTAATTTGTAATAACCTTAAACCCAATTAGGAGACTTTACCAATCAATATAATCCCTCGCATTGTTCATTTAGTTAAATATTAATTTTCTGTTTGAGTTAATTTTATAGCACGCAACAGTTTTAATTACTTTATATTATTATGGAAATCACGTAATATAAACTCTTATTCGACTCAATGCAATAGGTGGAAAGAATTAGGACTGTTTTATGTTGATTGAGCAGCGCCATCTTATAACAAGTTCTCTAAACTAAAATCTACACATAATCTGTAAGATGTAACTTATGTAATGATTACCTTTGAATAGTATGCATATTTATATGTATTATAGATAAGTATTTACAATTTATTTATTTATAATATGTACGTGGTTGTAAAATATACTACAACTTATTTCAAATTTACATCGAATTTTCCAAATATAAGCGCGAATCAGAAACCTATACAGTGCCATCTAGTTGTATTACGACATTGTAGTACTGTTACTGGAATTCAGTTCGAGATGGCGCTATTATACTCTACTGATGCTACGTAACCACTACGTAAGTGGAAAATGTAACTTTATAGGTGAAGCATTTAGTAGAATATTTTATTTTAATGTTTACTGTAGTAGGCATAATCGAATTGAAATTTTACAAAATAAATAAGTTAATAACGAATTAAAGTTATTTTATTTTATTAGTTAAATTACAGTGGTAATCATTGCCCACGAAAATCATTAAGGCCATAGGCAGCACTGCAACATTGAGGCCGAGCGCAAGAATCGCAGAAAAAGTAATCAAAACTATGCACTTTTTCATATTTATCTGTAAGAATACATATTTGTACAGATATATCTATACCAAAGATATATCCATGGGTCCTTTTTGATACAAAATAATAATACTTAAATTAATAAAGCTCAAAACCAATTTCGATGTAAATACGTCATATTAAGTTTATCCTTAGGATGTGTTACTTTTTCACAAGACATGCGGTTGACGAAGTTTGGGTTCTGGATATTTTTTTTCCTCATTTCCTTCCAAAATATTAAATTCAATACAAAATTAGCTTTATTTTATTTCCTTAACTAGGAATTAGTTCGTTTTATAAGTATAAGTTATTAGGAATTTTTATTATCATGCAAAGAGGTTTTGACATTTTTGCGTCATATGCACATACTATCAATTTTAGTTTATACTTTATATAAGTTATTAAATTAAAATAAGAAAATAATTTGAAATCTGAAAAATATACTTTTGTAATATAAGTGCATTCAAACAACCAGTTTAATGTTGCCTGTGCAGTATAGTAATTATACTGCCGGTGCAGTAAGAATATGAATCAATTAAATGCCTAGGTATATATATTAATGTCGTGTTATTAATAGTTAAGAATTTCTTTTGTCTGAAGCCAATCCTCAGGGATTGGAGAAAGTTATCCTTATTACAAAACGCATAGTCATCGGAACTAAAGCAAATTATTAAAATTTTAACTTTTTTGTAATTCTTATTGGTCTTGCAAGGTTTCAAAATATTGCAATTTTAACAAAAGCGTATATATAAATGCATGGAATTTGAAAATTTGGAAATAAAAATAACAGTAAACTGTTACCTGTAGTATCCATCTCGGTCAGATCTTGCGCTGTGTTGACGTTCAACGCCAAGCCGATGCGGCAAGGGCAACGTTGACGATCGGCTGCCTCCACCCCCCGAACATTGTGATGCAGGCCCTTTGATATAAAATATTTATTTTTATTTTGAGTTACTTATCATGGAATGTCCATTATCGCATTGGACGTGGATGCTATATGTATTCCTTATTCCAGTATTTAATCTGAGTATAAAGTTGTACTGCCCGTCTGTCACTTTTCAGAATAAACAGCAATAAGTTCAGCTGAAATAGTGTCATGTTCATATCAAGAGTGGTTGGCTTGCATAAACAAGATTTACGCGTGTACTTTTGAGCTGCTTAAAGGGCAACTCTCAACGTTTAACTTGGTGAAGCGGTTTACGAACAGGTTTAATGGTAGCTCTAATAATCCTAAAAAAAGGAGCTAGTGTCCCGGTCTCCTTTATTTTATTTATATATCGGAGAATAGGTGCAAGAATTGTATTTCTTTAAGATAACTGTCAAGTAATACCAAAGGAAACACCGACTGTCGACTGAGAAAGAACATAGAAGAAATAAACTAAAAAGAACCGAGTCCTTTTAGTATTTTATTTATGAATTACTTTTAAGTTTTAAATTTTAATATACAAATATTAGATGGGAACACTGGACATTAAATAATTTAATTCTCCCATCCGTTAGTTTTAGAACAGTTCTATTTGTATTTACGTGAGTTTTCTAGTATAATTGAAATATAAGTTTTAATCAATTTTCAATATAAAATCTTTGTATGTAGCTTTAATATCTGATTTTGTTAGAACGCTGCTTTTTTACGCGAGATGTTTGCCGATAGAGTGGAATAGCCTGTAAAATGACAGATGAAACTAATTGAAAATCAAGCAACCTTGATTTAGTACGTGACATACATCTGCTGGAAAAATAGCTTAAATCGAGCCTTATAAATGGACTGAAAATGTATTAAGTTTTGGTGGTTATTAACGCCTTTCTTTCCATAAATTTCTCATACTTTTGTGCAGTAACACGTCCCTAGTTCAATTAAATGAATTGAATAAACAAACTAGTCTACCGGCCAGTATCAATGTTCTCTGTTTTTATTATCCTTAGTTGTCTAGCAACTGTTCAAAAGTTATTTTGATTATATTTTTACTTACTAGGTTATTAAAGTGATTATGGTTAGAATATTGAAAACGCCCGTCATAATACTTATCACTTGTTTATTTTATCAAACACGACTGAAGTTTACACCCGTTACCTGTATTTATTACTTGAGACCTTTCAATTAAAACTGAAGATAAACACTTACGTCGCCTAGGTGGATACGGGCTTCGTTGATTTGATGGCGGCATATTGTCATTATATTCTAGAAAGAAAGGAAACAAGCATCAAGTAATATATTCCATTTCATGTTGCCTTGGAAAGCGGTCAGTATGTTTTTGTTA
>DWPA01000326.1:0-27352 GCA_018251375.1 Calpodes ethlius
AAAACTCCTGGTAGTAACTTTATATTAGTAATTATCTACCAAACTAAAAGTCTTCTTCTTAAGCAAATAAAAATAATCACGCTAACGACTAAATAGATTCAAGTAAAAAACTTGTCAAACAACAGCCTGTTATACAAAGCATTGGTCCGTAAATGATGACAATTTATGATTAGTAAATTATTCAATCTCGAAATATTAACAACGAGAAAGCGTTAGATGCATAATTAAGAACAATGTAGTTCTTCGCAACCTACATTTCGCACCTACTACAGACAAGTGTGAGAGACTACACGAGAGTTGTATGTATCTACGTATTTGGGTCCCACGGTCACATCCGCTTCATCATGATACCACAGTCTGAGTTGCTACGCTCGACTGTGAAATAAGATTCGAACAGGCTTAAACATTTACACTTAAATTGTTTGCTGATTTATCGCTGACTGATGAGTTCACGGAACACAATGACACAGAATATATTATAGACAGTCGTGGATGGATTCATCACATTATCATCATACGTAATAAATAAAAGCAAATGGAATAATGTCTCAGAAACAACCGATTTCGGTGCAGATATTAATGATGCTTGAGTTAATATTTTGGTTGTGTATTTTGGTTTATAAATTCACAAAAAAAGAAATATGTCGATTTAAAGAATCCTGTTTTAAATTTTATTTATTTATAGGTTTTCCGAAGGAATGGGCAGGTGGTCATTAGTTGAAAAATGTGTTGATAATTGAGATTCTATAAAGGAATTTAATCAAATAATAGGATGAAGAAAAATATACTTTACTAAACTAACTTTGCTTTACAGTTATAAAATATAAATTCCTGTTGCCACTGATACTTGTTATATTACTCTCAGTTTTTCAGAAAATGATCACAAATTCAAATTCCTGATTAGACACGGACCAATTTCAAACGACAAAATTATCAATGGCCAATGATACTCAGTCGTACAACTTTGTAGATATACTAGAAACAGGTAACGTTACACAATAATATAAACATGAAACACAATCCAATACCAAGTTGCACTTAAAATTCAAGCACACCGGTGGCTAGCCGAGACGCCGCCCTCTGTCTTAGAAGACTTAAACAAACAACACGAAGATGGTGGACAAACAAATGTAAATGACCGAAATGTGAACGTCATGTTTGGCATTCCCATAAAGCAACGTTAACACGTCATTAGAGGTAATGATGGCGTGATTACAGAGTCGGAGCAGGGTGAGCGATGGTCAAAAGATTGCCTCCTTACTGTGTGGTCTCGTGCGCCTTTACAAACAAACATGAACTCTTCAATAGAACACGTGGCCGAGATATCACTCAGGAATTGTACCCTTTACACTTGTTCGAATCCATCGGCGTTCTACAAGCTCGGTGAAAGTTTTATAGTGTTATGTTATAATGTGTTAATTAAAACGACGAAGAATTGATTTTAAATTATGGAACACGTTATATAATAAATGCGTTAGGACTGTGCCAGGCAACAGGTTTGTGAGACTGGAATCGATGACCGATTTAAATTTTTAATATTCTTATGAAGATGTTACTTTGTACGTAATCATTTGTCGGCTGCACACGAAGATAAACTTAGTTTATTTTTACTTTATTGTCCAGTACTTACCGCGGTGTTTAAGAATGGATATTGGAAAAGCCATACACAAAGATAGATCTAGCCTCCGGTACACAATAAATATTATAAAAAGTCCTTACACCCATTCAGTAAATCATTGACAAGGAACGAATTCCGTAGTCTACAACGGGTGAAGATGTTATCTGGCCGCCCGTTATTTATCGCCGGCTTATCATCCGATCTGCGTTATTGATACAGGTCCGATCTCGTTCAGACTTTGATTGGGCACCAGTCACAACGTCAATAATTTCAATCGACTTTACGAGTGACGCGTTAATATTTTAAACTGCTTCTGTATGTTCGTATTAAATAATGCAAATGTAATAATACAAACAGCTCAAATTCATATACCACTGTTAAGTATCAAAAATATCCAAATGATAGAAAGCGATTATTCGAAAAACCATTCCAAAAACTATCAAAGATTTTCAAAGGTATTTTAAGAAAAATAAAATCTTTAAAAATTATATATATAAATACATTCCCTCGCATCCCTTGCTTTTATCAATAATGTCGGCCATGGGCAATGATGTCCACTCACAACCAGGCGTCTCGTTTACTCATTTGCTTTAACAAGAAGCATATAATTTTCATAATACAAAAAGAAAGTATTGCAACGCCAAAACATCAAAATAGCATATCATTTACATTAGAAAGTATATTAACAACGGAGAAAAATCACATTAAATACGCTCGACTTTTTCCAATCTGCTCCCTGGTGGTCCGGTACTGCGACAGTCATAACAATATCATGTAGTACCACGCCATTGGACCACGCGTTATCGAACTGTGCCAATAATTCGTTGCGCTTATGACCTGTGCACATTCTATACTTTCGCGGGAAAATATTTACTTTGCCAGAGACAAAAAGATGCAGAGTGCAAGTTGATTTTTCGTAATTTTATGAAATTAAAGATTTTTGATACCCTTTTAAAGAGATAAATTAATCAATTTCGAAAGATTGGACGGGTTAAAATCAATTTTTTTTACAATTATTTCAATATAATTATATTGATCTATAATCACTCGTTGTTCATCAACTTGTTTAGAAGTGTAAAAAATACAAGTGTTTTCATTTACTTTCTACTAATGTTACGAATCGATAAATTCTGTCTTAAAACTGAGTCAATTGTGTTATAATGTTCGAAAATAAGCTGAAACATACCTACAATAGATCGCTGTACCTGGCACCAACTGTACAGCATGAAAACGTAAACTTGATTTGACGATTATTGACGAGTATATCGCATTATTGCTAGTGTATATATATTGTACTAATGTTTCATGCTCGTATAACAGTAGTTATACTAAGCATATTCATTACATTGACAGTAATCACTGTGTAACAGATCTTTTAAGTAAAATAAAAAATATTAGATTATTACCGATGCAAAAGTTGTGAAAGTAACAGCCCAAAAAAAGTTTCAACTACGTAATTACGTAGAATGTTCTCTGTTGAGTGTGCGTAAGGCACAACTTCTTAGCGCGTGCAAGCAACGGCCATAGCTGATTGAGCAGCGTATAAACGCACCACCCACGACCACAGCCCTACTATTATAGGACTATCATTCGCACTCCACAGATATCATCTTCAACGGATCCATTCTTACGATTTAGCGACCCAGAATTTGCGATGTGAGTAGATGAATCAAATATGGATACATAAATAACGCAGCTTCAATGTAGTGTATAATTTTCAATTATAATAATCTAAATGGCCTACTTTGTATAGATTAGTCAATAACTAGGTTTATATATTTCATTGACGTATAAATTTAAAAAGCGATATAAATATAAACATTACGTAATAAGTTTATTGGGTTCATTGAATGTACAATTATGATAAATTGTACCCACTATAAAATCTCATCAGTAATTTTATTACATGATGCCTACAAGTAATTGTATGTTCAAATAAATCAAATATAAAACCGTAATAATAATCGAGAACGAGCGTGGACCTTGCCACTGCAGTGTCCGTAATTCTCTTGTTACGCTCAATAAATTTTAATAAGCCTGATTCGGTGACAATACAAAGCTCAAACAAACACACTGGATAATAATAATTTACATCATTTATATTACGAAAGAAACTTCAAAATTGTATACAAACACAAAACGTAACATAACACAAACACTAATCAAATCTTAGCTAGTGGAATCTAGAACCGAATTTACAGATCGTTAAATGTTCCTGTTGAATAACAAAAAAATAAATAATGGCACAGAGCGATAGTACTACGCAGTGCAAATTGGCAATCAAGTCTCTATAATTAACAGACGATGTGCCAGTGCACTCTTTCCACACCGATCCTGTCGAAACTATCTGTGGTATTTCCTGCGCCGACAACATAGGCGCCAGATCGATAATCTCACTAATTCATTGTCCACCCTAATCATCATATATTCATTCCTAAAATGACGCTTAAAAGCAAATGCTCCTTAAGCTAAGCAATAATCATCTTGAAAATTAAACTCGCCACACAAATGAGCTCATAAATTGCAATACAGTCAGACGAGGTACCAATGCTACTATCATATTCAGAAATCAACGCTGACATCACCATAATAATTCCATTACACAAAAAATAAAGCCAGAAAGATTGAGACGATGACAACAACACAATAACATGTCGTATGTGAATAGGTAGAATGCTTGACGCAATCGCAAGACGCGACTTCATACGGCTAAAACATGTTTAGATATCACATTATCAAGTCAATAAGACACAGATCAAAAAGACAAAGCGATCCTAAAAGCTATTATGAAAATAAACAAATTGTAAACGGACGCGTGTAAAATACACGTTTCCCACTAGTAACGGAAGCGCAATCGATAGACTGCTAATCTATTCTACATTAGGCTTTTTAGCGCATAAGTACTAATTGCCAATTATCGTGAAACATTGGGAAAACATATTAGGGATAACAAAAAAATTGTCGGAAACAATTAACATTATCATCGCTAAAGTGAAATGCAATATTTTCTATCGGATATAATTCAGACCTTTGTTTGTTTACAATAAAAATATGTGATCTCATCATAAATCTTGAAGAGGCGACTTACTTCCCCCTAATGAATATTCAACATGAAATAAGAAACTATTTCTGTTTGTCCTTAATGCGGTCGAGGTGGGACTAGTTTTTAGTTTAGATTTTTACGAGCGTGTAACATTATATCATTACGCGCCGATAAACGATAAGTGCAACGTATTGGAGCTTTCGCTGTTGTCGGCCCAATAAACTGGGCGAACGATATCGGAGGACGTTACTTACTGCCCAGTATTCCCAAGCCTGTCATGCGGTCATGCCGTTTTATGGCTTTTTTATTCGGTCTCATAGCCGTGGAAATGCAACACCACTCCCGATTCAGATTTCTATGTCGATACTAAAATTGTGTCAAACACTTAACAGCCCTGAACTACATTAACCATTTTGAACCCGAAGATATTAAAATTCTCACAATGGAAAATACCTGAATATAAAAGTGGGCGTTTTCATCTAATCCTTACACATATCTCTTCTTAAACTGACAAAAAAATGAAGTTAAATTCATATTTCCATTGACACCCGATATTGTATACAACAAAAACAGTACTACAAAACGCCATAAAATAGTTTCTCAAAATTAAGCTCAGTAACAATATGAGTGTTTGAAACTAATACATATTAGATTAACTTATAAAAAGTTTTGTTCCACAGTGACGCATATTATTTTAAGCTGTTGAACAATAAATTAAAGATTACTGTCATTTTAAAAATCACTATGAAGATTTCAAAAAGATTCTTAACTCTGCATTTCAAATCCTGGCGCGATTTGTAACAGCTTCAAAGCCATAAAGTATAATCTATATTATTTCAAAACACGTTCACAGGACCACACAAAATTAATTTGAGAGGTGTCGTAGCCGACATCGATTGCATTTCTCTCACAGCGATAGTTCGAACATGTCGAAAGGCAACATTAAAGTATCATTTCTATTACTACTTCACACTCGGGCGGTTCTAGAAGAATTTATTTAAAATGTCCTTTGACCGTTCAATGCATGGAGGGCCCTTGTAAAGTACTCACAGCCTCTATTTACAAATGATAAAGAGAGGCAGATACAAATACGTGCCAGTAATTTAGCTTTCAAACAAGCCAAGAGAAATAAAAGGCGAATAATAAGAATTGCGCGTGATTTGTAACTTTATAAGGCGTCGTCGTGTGCGTGCTTAATGAAAACTTGCAGTTGAAATCATTACTTCAATTGTACGCGGTTGGCTGTACTGGGGAGGTGACATCGTAAAATGTTACATTGTGAAAGAAAATATTGTTATTGTCGTGCATCAAACGTACACTACTGATTGACACGACGTCGCGGTCGTAACGAGTCTGGTGTGGCGTCTGTGAGATCACTTTTGCTGATTAAATTCTAAATAAGCACCTAAGAGAATTCATGCAGTTTGTTTGCCGTCTGCAAAATCTTTTTTTTTTTATTAACATAAATACAATTCGGTTTCAAAATTTCCTAATATTATTGTATATTTGAACACATTATACATTTAAATTACTTGTAATTATTTACATAAACTAACTCTCTTTTATGGTCTAAACTTATGAATAAATTGTTTTTTTTTTTGTTATTATAGAGATTTTTTAGATAATTGCAGCCAGTACAAACAAAATATAAACCTTACCAAACAACCTGATGTCTTTACTGTCATGAAGATAACGATACGAATTAATTTTTGTTAAAATAAAGAAACAACTTCTAATATCAAATTACACCTACCGATTGCCATTGCGGTAATACCCCGAATAACTCAAAATGAACAAAACATCAAAATTTATGTGTAGATACCGTTGAATAAAGAAGCGGAATCAAAGCGCCACGAACGCCGAATAAAGGGATAATTCTTTGAAAAAAATTCTAAAGATGGAGAGATAAAAGTCGACTATTCATGGGGCACCGTATGTGGCACCCGCTGTTTTATCAAATACCGGATTAGTCCTTTGCCGTCGGAACAGTTTCTTTCATATGGAACAAATATTTTGACACGACGCTGAGCAAATAGAAGCCCGATGTATAACGGATTAAGGTCACCCACCCTGTGCACAATTACACCTTAATCTTAATCCACTTATCTTTACGGATAAAGGACGTTTACTTTCAGCTTCATTTACTAATGTTAAGATCCTTATGGTATTATCAAAAGTTTATATTATTATACAAAATCAGTGACTTTAATTGAAATATCTCAACAAGCTCCTTAAAGGGATATGAGCAATTAAATAATTTTAATAAAATTTCTTAAAGGAATATCTGCCACAACCATGTATACAACCATAAAATAAAAATACAAAGCCGCAATTCCTTTCTATAAAATAAGGTCATCATAATATAATAAGCGAAATCCGAAATAAAAAAAGCGATTAGCGATGTTACTAAACATGTTAATGTTATTAAAGTTAACCACGCGAAATTCAAAAGTCTATCCGTTATGGGTATCAAACACCATCTTATCACATATTGAAAGTCCTCATACATAATTCGGCGAGGCTCAAGACTAGAATTTAGTGAGATACCACGTGAGCAGAATCCAGTGACAATTTAATAAAGTCCTGAGATCCAATGGCACTACAACTATCTGGGTATTGAACTGCGGTCGCAATGCGGTCGGCATAATCGACGGTACAATACCCGCAATCCGATCTCGAACGAGAGGATTCCGTGTATTGTAATCTCTTTGGATTTATTGAACTACTAGTAGAATCGAAGTTTTCCATAGAATACAATGGATCGTATCTTTAAAACCAGTATATGAGCTTAAAACCTGAATAACCAGCACAAACAACTCAAGATTCTAGCAACATTGAAACGAAAACCAAAGAAAAAATACAGTCATACTTCAAAAACTGTTACTAAGAAAACTATCAAGAATTTTCATTTTGGAAACCATACGTTTTCTATCACTGTTACTAAACAAACTTTACGATTAAGCTTCGCTAGTATACACTTAAAAGCTATTGTTGGTTGAACCAACAATGAACAGCGGTTAAACAGTTTTCACTAACACGAGGTCGTCCATTTTGACTGCTGTCAATAGACCAGTCTGTAAGAAGATGTTATATCCATACTTCAGTACTACAGTTTCTACGTGTACGTTTTATTATTGTATGTCGTTACAAAACGCTTGTATCGATACAAGTGTTTCAACGACTAGAATAATAAATACAGCTGTTCATAGCCAAATCATTATCAGTGTCGTCAACAACTCACTTCCTAATCATCTATTAGGGTTTAAAATACGATTTGTTGATCGATATATTCATTATGATTCTATCATTCTAAGCTGTAAAATATGAATGAAATATCATTTTCAAGCATAGCATTGCAAGATATATTTAAAAATACACATACAGATTTTAGATCAAAAGTATTTAAAATACTAAGTTTTCTACGATTTCAGTGTAAGCATATTTTAATTTGTAATTTACTCAGTACTAGTTTCAGAGGATAAGAGCCCACTGATTTTCTTGTCAGCTATGGACATAAAAATATTAAGATACATATCAAAGTATATAAAGTGATACGTCCATCCAGTACTTACGTCCAGCTGTATGCTATGCAGAACAAATTAACACAGATCGGTGGAGAGTCGCTGTTTGTCGTCTAACTGTGGTATGGTCAAGTGACGCCCAGTCAAGAACAGTTATACAAACATGTACTGACGCACTTGTATCGTACATCAATAATGCATTTCATTGTCGGCGAGCTTTGCCTTATGCGGATGCAATTCATAGTAAATAAACATACACCAACTGGAATTACTTCGATTATACTTCAGATACCGTACCTCATGTTTTGTGTGTCATAAGATTGCGATCATTTAACTATATTACTATTATGACTTTCACAAATCCAAATGTGGAACAATATGTTCCGGCCTATATAATAATAATACGACTTATGTAAACAAAACTTTGATTTCACGAAACCTCGATTTTCGATGTCTGCAATTTTTTTATTGAAAGTGGGTAAGTGTTTATGAACGATTTGGAATCATTAGCAATGTTTATTTATTGTTTTTTTTATATAGTTATGATGATAATGATGGTAGTAGACGAGCGTGTTAAAAACCTTACTAACTTAGAAATAAGGTTTGATAAAAACTGAAAATCTCCAAAAGAAATGAGTTGTTGACATCATCACGCCCATCGATCACCAAAGTAATAATGACAATTTTCACTCTAATTTTGCATAAATAATAAATCATCTTTGTACAAATAAAATATTCTGCGCGGGACAAGCTCAAGCTCACTTTTCGTGGATTAATCGTGTTTTATAAAATAAAACATAATACTATCTTTTTATCGTAACTCTAGAATGAATGTTATACTAAAATGAAGGAATGACTATTAAAAAAAATATTTCGTTTGTTTATTTTCTACCTGCAGTTAAGACGTCGTAAGGTTTTAAAAACCCCTTTTTTGAACGCTGATCCAAAAAAGAACATTTTATTCTTCTAGATTATTATCTTATTTTCAATATTGTTTTTAAGGCGGATTTGCACCTTAATAATGATTTCTTCTACGCAACCCTGTGATCTTTTTTTTCTACAATAGTAGTTGCAAACGCGCGTTTTACATTGAAGCTTATTTTAGCATAATTGTTAATATCAGCCGTATATACACGGCTAATTGACATATTAAACGCTATAATATCCTCACATTGTGTACAAAGTGCTAAAACACCAATGCTTTAAAAAACCAAAACCTAAAACTTAAGCAACGGAAAAAATGTTGTACAACGCCATCTAGGGCTACAACTTTGAACTTCTAAACAACTGTCATAATGGTGTTAACACAACAGTCTGGGTTCGTGAATTAGGATACAAGAGCAGAAACTAAAATAAAAATAGTTATTAACAAAGAGCCTATTAAAATTAGTAGGAAAAACTTCTATTAACCTTTGATTCATGTTTTTGTATTTCAAAATGTGAATAGTTTATTCAACTATCCTAAATTGAAATTAAATAATATTTAATAAATATTACAATAAACTTGGTTCCCACTTATTGACAATTGATTACAACAACATAATCATTTTTTAAGTCAATAACTGTCTCATATTAGAACCTGTTATCATAACGTCTTAAAAGAAAAATGAATGTTTTACTTGATTCACTCACTATAGTGCAAGTCATAACTAATAGTGATCATCAACTCCATTTTTAGTTGGTAATACATTGGTGATGTCTTTATTATTACTAATGTCCAAGGGTGTCGGTGAACATCCATTATCAGATGGACCACCTCCTTGTATATTGGCTAGCTAAATAAATAAAAAAAATGTGAAAATACATAAAAAATACTATGAGTATTCATTCTTAACAATTACCTAATAAACTTAACCTTTAACATAATTATATTGCGAAATATTTTTCAAGTTCTGTATATTAATATTCCTATCTTCATATAAAATGTAAAGCAACTGTTGCAGTAAACTGTAAAATATTATTGATATATTACTCATTGATCCATATATACAGACTTCAAAGTGATGCTTACTTTGATTACATTAGTGAATGCACCAATGAACATCAATTGAGTTGAGTAATTCATTGCTTAAACACAAACATAAAGGATTAACCCACTTATCAGATTACTAGCCCAAAATATCTTACCGATTTCAGTGGCACCTTAAAACATATTATCCTTGTGCCTTCTATAACTTGACCACAGGGCTTATAGTCTAGCCATCTGCAATCCAACAAACAATTTCGAAATACAAACATATGTTTTATTTATCATAACAAGTAATTTTAGAAGTATTTACGTATATCCATGAAGGGATTACCTGTCAGGAATTTTAGATGGCATTTCTGAAATTATGTATCGGTTAACGTAGTGTGATACTGTTATAACCAATTTTTTAACTCATAGGTTAAATTTTAGGAGAATGGTGAACTAATTACAAAAGTTACATTATTATTTATAAAATTGTTGTCACTGTCAAGTGTAAAAGTCAATAATGCCAAGCTATAAAAAAAATAACGATGTTCAGTCACAGATTAGGAATAGTGTAATCATAGTTAAGTGCACAGCTTTCACAGACAAATCATTCATTACATTATAGATGTATGGTGTAGAAAGCTTATGTTATTTGTATTATAAATTATTCCTGAAGTAATAAAATATTCATCTCTTCTTAACCTTTTATTTAGTCCACAATTTTTTCTCACCAACATCTAAAAGAAACATCAAAATCTACTTTTTTTTATATAATAATTTAATGATACTAAAAAAAAACGTTCTAAACATAAAGTACTTAATTGCCTTATAATGTCGGAGCATGAGCGTGAATAGAAGTGTTTTTTATTAACCTGTGCTTATTGTTGATTTGACAATTCTGAGACTTTTGAATTGTGATGTATGTCATTTTAGACGACAATAAAAATAACCAAATAAAGTAAGAATTGAGTTTATGGAGAAAACGTAGCATTTAACTGTTTACGTACTTTGTGTGAAGAACATTGAAATTAAATTAATTTCACTTCAATTACTTGTTTTGTATACTTGAGCATTGTATAAAATTTGTGAAGTGGATCAATGACATGAATCATAAAAACATTATGTACCCTGGTTACCGGTTGCTATAGAGATAATATGAAAAGAAAATCATGTTTAATCGAAGCTTTCGATGGGGAGAAATCTAGTACAGAGAGAAAAAATAAAGTTTGTGTAAAAAGTAGTACATCTGAAGGAATCATGTACAAAAATTCGATTTGGTACAGGTCTCTGCTTAACGCAGAAAAAACGTGCATCAAGGATGATACAATAAAAAAATTTCACTACAAGTTTGATGATGGTAGAGAAATGGTGGAAGAATATAATTTAGATACCCAAGTGTTACTGCGTAGATCATGGAAAGTGAAAGGGAAACTTGGGGGTGAAGGTAAATGGACAGTAGAAGTGGGTGATCCTATCCCTGACGCTACACCCAATAATGATCAAATTGATATAAAAGAATGCAAAGACCAGGTTAAGTTTATCCATGTTTCTAATTTATCATTTATATACTTTATTAATTTTTTGTGTATTAACCTAAGAAACAAGATGTTAGTATCAATGTTACCATGACCATTAACAATAACACAGGCAGATTGCATTTCCTGCCGAGAAAGAAGTGAGATATAAAAAAGGGCAAAAGGCAAATAGAACAAAACATTTGGATGCTGACTTTAGCATGTGTGGAAGGAGTATAAAATATAAAAATGTTATTAGCGATAATGATCATAATGTAATCCTAATATGAACTTCCATCTTCTAGTGTTGGAGCAAGCTTCTTCTAGTCCCTTACAGCTTAGTCTCTCTGCAAGCATTTAGGATCACTATTTTGAGCCATCCCAATGTAGTCACATATTCCTTGTTTTAGAAGTACCTAAAACTATGAAGTAAAAAGTGTTCTTTAAAAACATTTTATTTATTGCAGCCAGTAGTAACCCGGCGTAACACTAGAATTAATTTGGAATGGAGGATCAGAAACATGCCATATCCTATAGAAACCTATTCAATTAAAGCTAATGATGACGAGAAATGTGTGGTGGTTAGCACAACTAACAAGAAATACTACAAGAAGTTAGAAATACCTGAAATACAGCGACTTGGGCTGTCTGTGGAACAAGCGAATGTCTACTCAACTCATAATTTTAATACATTAGTTGTAGTGGTAAGATCTATTTATTTATGTTTATTATACTATTTATTATACCTTTTACAAAGAAAAGATAGGCAAAGGCCAAAATTAATGCCAACTGACATTATCCATCTGTCAACCCTAAATGGATAACAATTAATTATATTTGTTGTTACCTATATCCATTTTTGTCCAGCTCTTGCCGCTAAACAGGCTTCTTACTCTTAACAAGAACTTTCAGACATCAGTATGTTGTTCTTGTTATTATGTACCCTTTAGAGAGAAAGTTATTTAAGTAATTATTAGTAAGTTATTTAGTAATCACTAGTAAGATAATTAATTTCTATTGTCCGAATATGGGGTGCAATATCATTTTAACTCTCTATAAAATAATGAGATTTTAAGTGTATTTGTATCCATGTGTGGCATCATAGCTCCTAAGTGGATGAAATGACTTGAATGCAGATTTTTGAATCAATACTCTTGTTTATCTATATGGCTCTTGATAATGTTTGGCATGAATAATTGTGTTGGAGGTTTTTGTAATATTGAATTGATTTTTGAAAGAGTATTGAATCAGATTTTATTTAGTTTGAAACCAAATAAATCCATAATTTAATGTTATTAATATTATAATTTCAGTACAAGAAACCTCAACAGTTATTGGACATGGAGAAAGAATGGTATGCAGAACTGCAAAAGGTTAAACCTATTAAAGATATACCAAGCGATTGTAAAACTCAATAGAATATAAATATTATAATTGAGATTGAGAAGATGCTGCATTTAACAATAAGTTCTTGGATATGGTATACACCATATGGATATGCCATTATTTTTTTAATTTAACTTAAATAAAAAGACAATGATAATTACATTCTATTTATTTAATAATCTTCACTTAATAAAAATTAGTCTAAACATAGCACAGTAGATAGGTATTCCAAGCTTGCCACATTGGAATGCTTAAACTCTAAAAAATGTTTTGAACTATCCAGTAGAGTGAAAACTCTGATAAAAATATTTAAACTCAGTGCCACATTTCAAAGTATGATTTAACAGTCAAAAGTACTATAAAAGAAAGCATAAACTGTTAAATATACTCTTAAAACTTGTCTGAAGATATATACAACATAACTAACCTCAAGCAAAACACGAAGAAAATAAAAATTACTGAGAGCAATTTAAATGCATTACCACTAGTGTGAATAGCGATGCCTCAAATTGTTGTAAATAACACAATAAAATGAATGTGTTAAATACTTAGTTACATTGATGGAGTTGTATAAAAAATTTACTTCACATTAATTTGTGTGACATGATAATTAACTTCTTAGAACATTTCACCACATCTGTATAGTGCCATTTTTAAAACCTTAAATAATGCATTAGGGCACATATATCACATGAAACACACTAATATTATAGGAGTTTCTATGTCTACTTAATAAGTCACAACAATTATAGATTTCCACAATACCCAAAGGACATATAAGATTTCATTACCAAGTATTTATTTACATTTCGAAAGGTACCATACTTTGTATTTATGTTATACAATATATATAACTTCAGATGATTTACAGAATACAAATCAAACATGTAATATACATATTCAGAACAACCTTTTTCATTTTCCCAGTCACAGGATTAATTCACCTGAGTAATTATTAGTACAGATATTCAATTTACATCATAATTTTCACCAACTTGAATGTCAATATCTCCTACAATATTAAGAAAAACAAATGTGTGGTATTGAAGGCGTTGAGGTCATGTGAAACTGTAATTAAAAGGACTTAATCATCCATTGTCAGAGCTTTTGCTTGCTCTTTTAATTCTTCTTCAGTCTCCTCCTTATCTAATAATCCTTTTGTTTTTAAATATTCTCCATACTGTTTTGGTATTCCCATAAATGTCTTGATTTTTGCCCTAAGCTGCTTCCAGGTTTCCTGATAATAATTTTTTTTATCCCTTTCCATAGCCTTATAGTCGTGGCCATATTTATCGAGTAAATATGTGATAAATTCTACTTGACCTTTGGGTAACCTGAAAAACAATATTTTTTAATGTTTTGGACTTACAGTGGAATTTGAAGAACACATATTATTTTTTAAATCAGTATATTTATGTGACCTACATGAATTTACGCTCCCTCGGTGCTTTTGCTATTTTTTCCAGTTTTCCTACAACTTCAATTTTAGATGGTTGTCTCTTTGTAACTATTTCTTCAGTTTCCTCATCTGAATCAATTTTATTCACAATTTGAACGGCTTTTTTGAAAGTTTCGCGCTTAAAACTTGGAATCTTAATGGCATTATTAGGGTCATTTGCAAGACCCATTTCTCTGAGATTTTTAAATGATGATTTCTTGTGGTCCCATGCTTCTTTGATAACCTGACTAAAATAAAATTTGAAATTAAAATACACAGCTCCTCAGTAAAAAAATAATTTCAAAGTTAATGTAATAAAATTTTGCCATTTTACCATTGCACTTCGCCTGTACTACGTTCCTTGTTTCGCATACGTTTACGATTTAACTTATGCAGAAATTTCTTTTTCCTATGCTGCTTCTTAATCTTCATATTTGTAGTCACTAATAATTAAAACCTTTACAGCACGTGTTTACCTTAATGTTTACTTCACTAAACTCCACAGATATTAAATAAAGATTATGACATTAATGACAATTTAACACAAGGACAATAGATTTTTTAGAATATGAACGTTTATCTATGGCTTAGAAACTCGGCGAATCAGTGTGAATTTATGGTTTGTAGACTTATGATTTAAATGACGTTTTGGGTTAACTTTCAGTACATTACAAAGTACTCTGTGGGTTTAACCTATTCATATTGACGTATGGTTAACCCCAAAAATCAATACAAAACATTTAAACGATAACCTGGGTCCTGGATTGATTTAAAAAGGCTAATTGAAAGAATAAGATTAAATTAATTTGCTCATATTCTACATCATATATACGTAGAGAAATTAAATGATTTAAAATGAATAAAACTGGAGCAACACGTTATCAAAAGTTCCTAAAAGCTGAAAGAGCTAAAACAAAATTAAAAGGCAAAAAAGAGCTACCAAAAGGAACTAATGTTACAAAAACTAACTTTAAAGTAAAAAAGATTGTTATTAAAGAACAACTGAAGAAACACGGTGAAACAGAACAATTGTCTACAAGAAAATTAAATGCTAAAGAATTATTATCACGCCTTAACCACTTCAACACTAAATCTCGTACAGATGCTCTTGAAGGTTTTAAAGAACTTATTAGTGCCCACCCTGATGTATTGGAACAAAATCTCGGGCAAATTATCCTTGGAGTAACTCCGTTAATTTTAAATGTTGAGAGAATGGTAAGTTAGATTAAGGGCATTATTTTAAACTTATCTGAATTCAACAATTTAATAATTTTATATTCTTGATCACATCAGCTTTTCCAAGTCTGTTATAGGGCAGTATCTTTTTGTTACCATTATGTATGCTCATTTTAAATTATATTTTCAGGTAAGACGTGATACAATAAAAGTATTACATTTAATTCTAAAAAATGTAGAACTTGAGAAACTGGATCCATTCTTTGACATCATGTCAACATACCTCAGGAGTGCAATGACTCATATAGACAATCGTATTCAAGAAGATTCACTTAATTTCCTTGATATTCTTCTCATCTGCACCCCTTCAAAGATTGCAGATAATTTTCATAAAATTGTGCCAAACTTCTTAGATATGATATCAAAGCTGAGAGTTGATGCCAAACCAGGTAGAGCATTGACTGTTAATTTAAATAGCCAATTAACAAGTGTCAAGTGGAGAATCAAAGTAATTCAAAGATTGCAACATTTCTTGCATAAATATGCAGAACATAATCAGATTGGTAATGAAAATATTCGGGATGTGGTTATTGAAAAGACATTTAACCCTCGTAAAACAAACACCTACTCTGTATTTTGCACAGAGAATATTGCAGTGTGTAATATATTGAATACGTCAAATAATATACAGGGTTTACCAAATGCAGATGAAGGAGAAAAGTTTCAAAGCTATGTTGATACTTTAATGCCATTACTATTTGAATCTTGGCTTGAAGTATGCCCTAATACAAATACAGTTAACAATATAGGAACTGTTATTACTGAAGATGCAGCAATATTGCTGAGACATGTGCTTCATGTCATAACATTATTGCATAAGCTGGTCAAGCACTTGGATGGTATAAATGCAAGCAGTGGTATGGAAAAAAATTTTCTTCAGAAATACAGACCTATGCTCAGTCAACACTTTATAAGATCATTCCCCTATGTTACTAATGTCAGGTCGAAGCAAGGAAAAAGTAATGACCCTTCATTTGAAAGCATAATTAATGATTCCAAGTTGACCGCAGAAAATTTGGAGTTATGCCACCTATTCATATGGTTTTACCCTGAAATAAATGTTTTAAAACAAGCTGGGGAAATTAACGCAGTTCTTACTTATATTGAAAAAACTTTTTGTGGGACTAGTAATGAGACCATTTGCGATAGGACTTTGAACATATTGCACACACTGTTCTGTAATGAAACTGGGTGGACTAAGTCATTTACCATCTTAGACACACTCTTTACAAAGATAATTGATAGTTATTTTCATGATGATATTACAGAAAATTTTAAACAAAAAATATTTTCCTTGTTGTGTCAAATAGCCCTAAATGAGAATTTAGTTCATTTTCATAGCAGTGATGTTTATGATAAATGGTTAAAACATCTTCCAGATATTCTACTAGGTCAGTCTGTAAATAAACAAACGGTTGATATAATTCATAAATTTGCAAGAACAAATAACACTTTATTCAATGCAGTTGTTAAACCTAAGTTCATAAAAATAATTGAAAATTTGCCTAAAATTATTATATCTGATTGTACTGTAGGTATTGATACCTATCGTAAACTATTGTCATTACTCTACTGGATCAAATCTTTTGATAAGCTTTCCCTTGATTTATTAGAAAATCAGCTATTGAATTATGCATATAATGACTACAGCAACTATATTTTTGAAATATTGAAATTAAGAAGTGGGGATTTGTAATTGTGTTAGTGAAAATAAAAGCCTTGAATATAATTATTTTTTTTATTTCCAGTAATTTAAAAGAAACTGCATGTGGCTTGAATGTTTTTGATTACCCTCAAATAATTGTGAGGTTGATGCATTTGTTTACATCTCATTTGCAATATGCAAGCATCTCCCATGCCTTATGTCATTATGCAAGAGCTACCAAGGCAGCTTATAAACATCACACAATAAAAACATAACAAGTTACATCACTAGGATTGATTACAAAAACTAACAGCATTTTTTGTGAGAGAAATATAACTGGAATAAAATGCAGTAACTTGTTTATTAGGACAGAACATAACAGGTTACACACCATTCACATATAAAATTAATTATTTGATACATACCACCTCAACTGAGGTACATTATGTTAACAACCACATTACTTATCATAATTTGCATTCATACATTATAAAATAATAAAAGGAACATTATAGTTATATAGCCAAGACAATAATTTATCTAACTATAGGTAATGTCACATTAATTAAAATTTACATACAGGACAAAAACAATACTGGTGTCATGTTGGAGAATATTATTTTCGCCTTTGCTTTATATACCAATTGCTCATTCAACTACAAAGTAGTCAAAGAATTCATAGATGGAAGCCTCAATGTAGGTACATAAGATCTTGTCAATATCATTATAGACTAGCTTTTCTATGATAACATCTATTCAATACAACTAATTACAAAATATCTTTTTGACTAAATTGTAGAGTCGTCAAGAATCGAATTTGGCAAATTTTGGCTCAAATCATAATTTCCAATAAGTTGGGCCATTAAAAAAAACTCGAGAGTATACGTTGGAATTATTCCTTACTTTGGTTTAAATATTAGAACCCTTCAAGTTATTAACCGAATTACCTACAAGATAGGAAGTGTTTAATGAATTCTATGGTCGTAGCTATCGTATTCCGACTTTAAACGAGAACATTTACCAAATCTCCTTCACTGTGAATTTTATTTGTAGATTAATTAATGACTATAATTTCTATTACATATTTATCCAAGTAAATAACTTGTAGTGTAACTGTCATAGCATAACACATCACGATTTTTTAACTTTAATTTAATAGAATAATACTAAATGCACTTCCTCATTAAAAATAATTATTGAGAATTACGTTCTCATAAATATAGTTTCATAAATGATAGTTGTGCATTTTATGCTTATTAATATGGTAACTTCAAATTATTTCAAATCAATTCTAAAATGCATTTATAAACAAAAAGTTTATGATATTGAATTTTTATAACTGCCTAGTGTTAGTGCAAGCAAGTGTTCACTCAGTACTAGAGCTTGAAAATAATGTAATTCTCTTTATAGGTTGATTAAAGATTAAAGTGAGCCTGTGATTAACTTCATCACATCAGCAATTTAAACATGTACTCGAACATGTATGTATGTACACGATAACGTACCGACACCTATATTGGTGTTTATTTCACTATTGAGTTTTCCTTTTATTAGATTTTTTTGCGCGAGGTATTGTAGCAGAGGCCGACAGCATTGCCTGAAAATAAAACAAATAAATTGAAATAATATAAAAAAAAGCTTAAGCAGTATAAAGAGGCAAAGAGACGTACGGGATATGTATCTAATTTGAAATATATCAACTTTTACTGATGACGTGTTAGAAGTTAAAAGAAAATACATACTTATAAAAATAATACACTCATAAACGCAACTCTTCTAAATGGCTTAAAACATTGAAGTTAGTGTTTGCAGACTAGATTATTTTTATGTAAGTATTAATGTTCTAAATATTTAAGATATAGGTTAACCAAACATAAGCTACACTCTCAAACTTTAATACAAAATTCAAATATAATAAAGCAAAAGTAATTGATAATAATACATACATAATATAAATATATTATTTTCATGCACAACACAACACACAAAATTCTAAAATGAACATACTGTTTTTGCTTCTGTACTCCTAATGAGAAATAAAGGACATTTAGGAGGTCATTTTAAACTTCTGTACTCTTAGAGGTGGTCGGTATCTCCTCATGAGATACGGATAGTTTATATTCTGGATGACTCTCTAATTTAGCTTCAATAACTTTCTGAAGGGCATCACTCTTGCTAATAACATCTTGACCTTGGGAAACAATAACATTGTCAAAATCATCTGCATCTTTAAAACTGATTGTATCGTCAGATTTTTCTGGTAGGGTACATTTACTAGTTGCATCTAAATCGAAATCGACATCACCACAATTTTCATCGGAAACACTACATACACTTTTGTCTTCCGAAGTGCTAGATGCATCATCAACTTTAGTTTTATCTTCTTTATGCCAAAACGCCAATTTACTCGGTAACTGTAATAATTTGCCTAATCCACTAGTACTGTTGTTTTTACTCGATTTGTTGTTAAGTTTAGCTTTCTGTGTTTCTTTATCTTCGACTGTTAGAGAGGAAGTTTGCAATTCATTCGTAATTTGATTGTTTTTGATACTTAAATCCTCTAAACTTTCTTTTGTAACTTCCTTTGATAATGCATTATCAGGTAACTCTGGGTCAAAATTTGATATATCTTTTTCAACTGTTACCGGTGGCAATGGGGCTTTATTTTTCCCGTACTTCCCTTTAGATTTCCTAATATTTTTTGGAGAATTTTCGGGTGTGCCAAATGACGCTTCATCATCGCTTTCTGCTGAATAACTATCATTTGCTAATGCATCTATACTAGATACTTCATCATCTTTATTATTATTTGTATCGCTTACATTACCCAATTCTCTGTCGGGAGTTCTATAAAGTTCAGGGACTGAATCTTTCCTTTGATTGCTCACGGCTTCTTCATAAATTTCAGATGCACCTTCAACATTTTCTTTGGATTGATTTTGTGAAGGAATGTTATTTATGTCTTTATTCACTACGTCGATATCAGTTTCAGACGTAAGCGAATCGGAAAACCCTTCAGTATCCATAAAGTCATTATCGTCAGATTTTTCGGCTGAGTATATTTTTTGGTCCCGATTATCTGCGAGATCAGATTCATCACTTAATGGATAATTACCTAATACTTGAATAATTTTGACTTGGTCTCCTACATATTGGTATATAAATGGAGGCACAGTATGAGACAGGAATAGAGGCGATCGAACGTTTACGAGGGGGGGCATATTCTCAAAATCATCGAAAATATTATCGTCGTCGCGTAGTTCCTCGATATTCACTCCGATATCCTTTAAATAAAAAGCACTTAGTCTAAATCAAAATAATATAAGTAAAAAAAATATACCAACTAATAAATGCAAAACAGACTTATAAATAAATCATACATGTATATTTATGTGCAAAAAGTATAGGTATATGAATGTGTCATGCATGATTAATGATAATAAAAAAAAACAATAATTCCTAACAGATATTTGTGCATTACGTAAAGTCTTTATATAACTTCATTTATGTCCTATTGTATGCTTACCTACCTACGTAATTCATAATTTTCTACCAACACTATTAAAAATTTCAATCATATATGGTACCTATTGTATTTATAAACCTTGGTATAACCAAATAAGTCACGGTTATTTCATGAGAATTAATTAAAACAGAGTCAGAATTGCTAACAGTTTAAAACTTTTTACAGAACTATTAAATGTATAATTTGATATAATATAAATTACGAAACCGTTAATAATTATGTAGTAACTAACCATTCAATGTGAGCATCCATTAAAAGCACCTTACCTACCCTGACATATTTACTCTTCCCTTATACAATTTTCCAACGACATAAATCATCGACCCTTTCCAATTCACATGTAATATGCATTTATATCTACAATGATAAAACTAAATACACGACACACAGTTATATCGCTTCTATAAAACTATTTAAGGCTAAGCGCGCCTTACATAAATTCTTAATTTATTGATAATACAAGTTCTGAATAAATGTAGAAAAGATCTCATCTGGAATACATTTCAGAGTGACTTGCACAATGGCACAGTTACAAATATTTAATTTAAAGTTAGATTTTTTCCAGTTCTTTAGAAAAAAAAAGGATCATACGATTTTTAATTTAACTGTTAACTCACAACTCTTTTGAACGTTATTTGATTACTTATATACATACTTAGCATCATTTTGTGCAGTTGATTTTTCTTAATATATATTTTTTAAGCTTTATATTCAAGTTAATTACATAAAACATAATCAATGAAGCCAATTTTAGTGATAATACGTTGAATATAACAATAATAATTTCATCTCGTACTTCTATATTTATTACAAAGCAAAATTTATCGAGTTAGTTCTAGTTTGTCAGCATTGTTCAAGTCACTCTCGGTAAGAATTGTGATCTTTTTTTCTTTACTTTCGTAATACATATCTACATACTTATTATTATTATTTATTATCAATTGTATTGTAGATATAGAACATGATAATTTAACAAGATTGTAAACAGTAAAAATGCAATACTATCCTGTACAAATCCAATACTTTTATATTTTCTCTGGTCGTGTGAAATGTAATGCAATATCTTAACTTTATGGATAAAGGGGCCTGATTATAATCCCAAAGAACTCAGCTCTGGCATATAATAATAAATCAACATGTTTGTTGGAATATCATATTTTGGCTAATTTCAACCAATGTACCGATAATTTTATTTAAACATTGACAAAATGAAAAGAATGCTAGTATAAATAGAACAAAAATTCCGAAGGATTTTAACTAAAATTACCAAGTACCAGAAATGTTTTAATAATGACATTTTAACCTTAAAAAACTCGATTGTTCCAAGCCAATGTCCACTGGAATTATATCAGTCTTAGAGCGGTTATCAAGGAAGATGTCACTCAGTTGCTAAAAAATATATATTTATTTACAAATGGCGGATTCGACCAACCTTGTGCAAATGTTATCTTGTGAATAAATAGTCATACCCTTCATTTCAGTGTTGACACTGTAACAAATATTGATATTGCTAATCTGGTAAAATTAATTGAACATAATATCACGACTCATCTTCAGTTAACCTTTATAAACGTTGTATTATATTTTTTAGTTCAATTACTAGTTGATTCATTTTAAACTGATGACATTTCCAGGGACATTATATCGAATCCGCCCTTGTAAATGGATTCTAGGCCTTATCAAACAAAGTTTATCAGAGTGACACACGAATATTGTTTATTGCATCCTAATATTACAGATAATATCATATTACGATTATCAAGAACATAGAACACTATTCATCGCAATTAGAATCCACTATGTCAAAGTTGTCATCTTCTCTGATATTTAATACAAAAATTACACAAATCAAAAAATATAAACCAGACCCAAGTGGCAGTCTCAAATGGCAGTAATTTTTGAATTTTACATGTTATAATATTATTAATGCGGATATTAAAACTAATTTAAGATTCACATTTTCACGTACCAATTTAAAAACTACATATCATGTATTAATGTTTGTGTACCTTTTGTTTATTATTACATTATGCTCTAAGCGCCCCTTGGAACACTACAAACATTATGACGTCAGTCAAGAACGCACGGTATGTCGACAAGTGAATCAATGTTAGTGCACTGTAACAGTGTGATATGAGTAGTATGAGTGGAGTAGTTCCACAAAATATAAGTTAAACTGGCAAGTTTCGTTGCTGAAAAAGAAAAGAAAAAAATGCAGATAAATCTCTGGTATTATGTGTCTATGTTACACTGTAATTTTGGTCGAGATGTATATGTATATAGTTTTATGTAAGTATGTATGGCCGAGCCAAGGGAGGGGGTCAGGTGACGGGAGCTGCTCCCCTGAAATTTGAATGCCTCTCAGTAACTACTTTTGTCCATAAATGCACTTATTTTTTTTGCGTTTGCTCCCCCCTAGACCAGAAACTGAGTACTCTCATTGTATGTATACTTTTAACTCAAAAGTTCCCATGAGGTTGGGGTATAGAAGTTAGAGATAGTATGTTCAATGAGTTCATCCGATGTTTCGATAATAAACTCTTAGATTTTACAATCAAAAATACCGAGCTTTATATATGACCTTAATATGTTCGTTTTAATAAGTGCTTGCGATTTATTGTGCAAAATAAATCAAAACTTTTTTTATCAAATAACCAAAGATTTTTTTCATTCGGTATTATTTATTATCTTAAATTACTTTAAGTCATAGCATGCTACATTATCAATGAGTGACATATGCTATATTCTCAAGCAGTTTTTTTTTTAATTTTATTTGCACCCGTGCAAAGCCGGTGCGTGCCGCTAGTAACATATGAAACGAAAACAATTTGCCTCTATATAACTTATATTCCGTGTCCTAGTACCTGCGCGCGTTCACTCAAACGGTGATAAGACGTCATGGATGGTCGCGGTGTGTAAGTTACCAGACCTCGGCTGCCTGCGGCCGCTTGATGGTGGTGACCGTCGTGCGTGACGATCGCACGCGCGTCCGCGTCGCCGCGCCTACCGAGCCCGTCCGAGTCAGCGACGCAGAGTTGTCCGCGCTCGAGTACCCCGAGCTTATGTCCTCCGTGGATTTTATGTGGCTGAAATATACAATACAATTTTTTTTTATCGCGATAAGCTATACATTGTTCCTCAAAAACAGGGATTAAAATAGCTCTATAATACCTACGGACTAAAAATGTTTTCAATTTAGAATATGAATAATGACAGTAAACGTTTCATTAACCGAAAAGATCAATCACACACATTATGTAGTGTAGTGGACGAGTCAAACTTTACAAAAAAAAAACACACATTCATAAATCGCAATTATACTTTTTCTCAAAGTGATAAAATGTGCAGTATCCATATTGGGAGTAGTATTTAATTCTACTGTTATTATTGGATTGTACACAAAGATCATTCTTGCCTTTCAAATAGTACATTGCGCCGTAGGTAAATTCTACTAAAAATCATTTAAAGCGGCAAGTCATTAACTCGTAACCTCACAGCGTAAGAACTTTTAGTTATAAGCCAATTAAAATCATTTACAATTTGAAAAAAAATGAGAATCTAGGACGATTATGTGGCCGCATTATTCTTAAAGCTACGAAAAAATATCTCACAAATAAATATATTACAGTTTGTAACGTTTCACCACATAATCCTGCAAGTAAATTGTTTCATACTACTCACAAATACGATTGCAATTTTCGTTTCATCATTCATTCACTTTCTTCAAGTTACCTAACGTTCTTTAAATTCCATTTATAATATCGTGTAAAATTATGCAGTTTTTAATAAAAAAAAAGTCACAACGTAGCTACCTGAAATCAGGTTCATCCATCCGTGAGCGCGCGGGCCTCACATCGACGTCAACTTCAGGGAAGTACATCGGCGTTCGACTGTTCGACTCTGATGCGCTCCGCCGAGTCGCGTATCCGCTGTAAACATGTTATGAATTTACGTAACTACCTAATTATTATTTATAGAGGTCTATCCCGCTAGGCAATGAATAATACAAATGCAATAGCAGGAGGTTATGAGCCAATTACATTTCTTTAACTGTGGTAAATGTTAGGGTAAAGTTGAGCCAAACAAAAGCAACACGAAATATAAACAGAATTGATGTAAGGTCATTGGCACATAAGTAGTTTGTAAAACGTAACAGAAAGATGGTTAGCCAAATTACAACATAGAAAGACAGCTATCTAATTGTCAATTTCCTAGTCAAGCAACTAGGCAAGACAAGTGAAGGACTGATGCCAATAGCCTTGATATGAGTTTGTTTACTTTTTATATCGATTCTCTTTGACATGATAGTAAACTCCAGTAATGGAAATTAGAATATAATTATTATTAATAAATTCTAGTAAAAAAGTTATTAATACTAAGAATATTTATGATTTATTTTCGATTTTTTTATCACAAACTCTGTTCAATTCTGAACAGACTAACTTCGAAAATTACTTCAACGAATCACTACTATGAATGATCCTAAAAGAAGCGGCAACACACTTCTAAGGAGAAATAATATCCTATACTTAAAAATGCATTTATATTTTATGCAATGCCACCTATTATTGAGTAAATAAATCGTTCTTATCTAATCAATGTAAACAATGTAAGCAATTCAAAAACAGATGGCTTTGCCTTACAGATCCGAGCAAAGCCCTGTCAGTTAGCTAGTTACCTTTTAACCGCGCGTCGTATTAGCCGCGGCTCGGCTAGCACGTCGTCCGCCTCGTCGGCGCCTCGCTCCTCGCGCGGCTCGCACTCGCTCAAGTCTGATAGACTGTAGCTCTTGCGCAACTGCTGCACTAGCCCGCCACCGCCCTGCGAGTGACGGCACGTTACATGGAAACTCTTGACTACACGTCTTACTGATATAATATTACTGGTTTAAAAGTGTGTATGTTTGAAAGTTTACTATTCAATGACGCAAAAACGGCTGAAAGGACTTAAATGGAATTTTTAAAACATTTACCTAACACGGCTAAACTTTCAAATATTAACATTAGATATTAATACTGAAAAAAAGAATCAAAATAAAAGCGTAACATGGAATTTCTGAAAATTTTAAAAAATACTATTTAGATGCAGAACTATCCACCTTAAATGCGCTTAACAGTCAAAAGAATACTTTTTAAATGGTACTTCTGCGACATGTAGTTTCTAACTTAAATTAAAATACCTATAGGATATGGACTGGTAAACCAATTATTTTTATTACTCATATGATCTTTTCTCTCTGAAGTTATTTTCGTATAGTTCGTGTTTGTTGATAATATGTTACTTGTTTCTTGGCAGTCCTCGTGTTCCGATTGCCTAATAAAAGTGTGAAAATAAAATATATCTTGGAACAACTATATTAATCTTGAAACAAAGTAGTATCTTTGAAATAATTACTTTAAGAACGATTGCCATAAACAATGTTAGCTCTTACATTTTCATTATTCGTTTTATAAAATTAATGTTCTTTTAAATTCTGCGGAGGACTGTTATGAATAACTGGATATGATCACTGGAAGGCATACACAGTCCTGGGGAAGCAGTTGCTCCCAGCTCTTGACACCTTTTTGATACTTTCATTGATCGGTATAAAAATCATGATTACAAAACGTAAATGTTAAAATTTCAGATGTTCTGTATATTCTTTTGTAAATGCACGAATCTATTATCTCTACAGAAAGTATACATTATGTTACAAAAAGTATAGATTTTTAGAACGAAACCATAATTTAATATCAAATTTATATGCAATTATTAGTATAATGCGTGAAATTGCTATTTCGTGTGCCATTCTGACCTTCCAATTAGCTTAAAATTGAAAGTTCTATAACGAAAACATGAAAATTAGAGAGACATTGACGACTAAAACTAAGACTACAATTTTGTATTTTTCATCATGTTCATAACTTGAACCTATGACATGTACATGTGTTCATCTTTGTTCATGCATATTTTACAGTAAAATAAATATATTCCCAATTGTGTACTTCAATTTATGTTCAATCAGAATTGCGACATTCCGAATTATTACATTATAACTTCAAATAACTAAATTATCCTTCGTCTATGAATTTATTTATTTCTATAACACAACAGTTACATGGTTAGCTATTAAGCTGTATATCGGTGTTTGTTACTAGGCTCCATCACTATATTAATAGCAGATAAAAACAATTCACTTAGTACTTGATCTATAGAAATAGGGTAATTGAACTATGTGAGGTGTCGTGTATAAATTGTTACAAAAGTGAAACAAAAATGTTACTTACTTGAACGGGCATTTGTTACGCAAGCTTCATGTTGTAAAGCGCATGCATAATTGGAAATATGACGTTCTCTACTAAACTATACCTTGATACAATTCAAATGAAATATACAAGAGTATATCACTAACATTTATTTATGAGATACACATTCAATTACGCTAAATCAGTCACTCGTAATATTAAAACTAAGAACACATATTTATAGCCA
>DWPA01000327.1:0-27302 GCA_018251375.1 Calpodes ethlius
TTGCTAAAGATCATCACATGATCAAATGCATAGTTTACGATTCTATAAAGGACATACGGACAAACATTCATTTTTATATATATATATATATATATAGATATAGATAGATTAATAAAGTATCTGAACCGCGTTTAACCGCACAAGATGGTCCTAATTATAATTGTGAACCGAACAATAGCTTTGTTCCTGCACACATGCTACAATAATTGGATCGCTCATGCCTCCTCTGTGCAGTAAATTGTTAATGAAGGCTGCTTTAATTATAAAAAAGAATAAATTTGAGTTAAAACAAAAATATTTTATGTAAGTTAAGTTGTCATTGTACGTGCGATATTCATGTGGGTGAAAAAAAGTATATGAATATTTTTTTACATAATATTGGACTTTTGTTTACGAAATGTTTTAATTAATACAAAGGTACCAAATGAAATACATATTTAAACATTCAACAGATATTTTTCTTGTTTTCTTCGAACCTCTGTCCACTATAAACTTTATTTCTTTATTATACAGCAACGTTACTTCACGTCACAGTAAATAATTTAAATATTCTTTATTATCAAAATAATTATAAATTCACTAACATGGGAATTTAAAACCGATCACAATAATTTACGAAACAGTATACGACATTCTTCATAATACATAGACATTACAACATTTTCAACGTAACCTTTTATTATTTTTTGATAAAAACTAATATCACTTTGAAAACAATCTGGATTACTCAACAAAACTAATTAATATAAAACAAATTACTTCACTATCGTTACTCAAATACATGCAAAATACCTGCTCCATTCCCGTACTGAAGTATCTAAACTAAAACATAAAGGTTAATTCTATAAAAACTACATCAAGTATTCTTCGGGAACTTTCGATATAGTTAGTACGTCTTTTTATTCACCATTTTAGAAGTTTTCTTTACGAGTTCCAAGTTTCAAAGAAGTATTTATTGCGTTCATCCGTCAAATTTATCGAAGCTAAGAATTTCACACTAGAGAAATTGACTTTGATTGATCCTAAAAGTTACACTTCGGTTGCTTAGTCATCGGTTTTCGAACTATGTCTTGAATTGACTTTACTTTTTATCGGAAATGATAAACTGAATATCTAAACTTGTCTGCGATAACAATTTCATGAACTGATCGAGAAAGTTAACGATTGTCTAGCAAAATTAATATATACGAGTATATCCTCTAAAGACTATTCAAATAAACGTATAGTCAAAAATATAGATATACGGAATTAAACATTGCTATTTTGCTAAACTACTTAGCTAAGTTGTCACAACTGGTAATAGTTTTGAATTTTTAAATACTATATTAAATATAACGATAATAGTTTTGTAAAAAGAACAACACAGATAATTAAGTTGGGTTTATATATTTTAATATTGGTGTTTTCCTAAATATCGCTTATTAGTTGGTAATTATTACTGCATTCACAAACATAAAACATAGCCTAATATAAGTCGAAGATAAAGATATCAAGACACAAAAAATACAATTTAATTAATTAATGTCGTGTCTACACTCCATCTTTCTCAATAGTTTGTTGTCTAACCAATGTATTAATTTATGCCTATATGCACCTGGTACATCTGTGTTAACATTGATGTTAACGGCTGCACCCAAACACAATATAATGAACTCGTTAATTTTGAACATCGGTACATTAATGAAGTTTTATATAAAATCTTATTTCTCGTTGATTAGATCAAATAACGCGTTATTTAATACGTTAAATTGATGGTCACACATAGTGTCATCTGCATAGTAACAATGATAACAAGGTTCGTTGGAAAATAAATTTTGTCGTAGACTAAGATTTGTTTTTGAAATTCAAATTCAATTCAAACTGTTTTCGCTGCCAATGTTCTTTATCACTTGATTAGAAAACTCTATTCATGTGTTCTGCGCCATTTATTTAAACTGATAGGTAATCCAATCATTATAGACATTGGCAAGGCTGTTAGTTTCGTGTTCATCTTATTTCAAATATTCAAATGAAACTTATTTTGGATGTTAAGTTCTAGGATGTAACATATCACATCTGTATCTATATATATAAAAATTAATGTTTGTCTGTATGTCCTTTGTAGAATCGTAAACGATACATTTAATCGTGTGTTGATTTTTAGTAAAATTGTTGTGTATGAGACCACGAATGTTTCTAAGTTGGTACGACCAATTTTCGAGAGGTGGCGCCACTGTCATTAGCTTATTTTAGTTGTTGGCGCAGCAACGCACGCAGGGTACAGCTAGTATTGTAATAAAATATCCAAGTATTATCTATACTTTATTTGTCTACGTCCTAACATTTATGTTAACCTTATTCTTGTCTCTATAATCCAACTAAATTCTATCTTGTCATCCTCTCACCTTTATATTTACCGATTCGATGCTTCTGCACATTGTTACTGAAATCATCAATAGACAGGTTTCCAATTATAATTTCATTTGCTTTTTATCAACAACGTACATGAAATAATAATATCTTAATATTGATGTTATTTTGAATATTGATATATCTTTAACAGATGCAACATGTTCAAAATAACGAGCGTTTTCTCTGTACTAAGGACAGGCTTAATCATGACTGGTCACTGACACACTTCCGTATTCACAAAAAATACATAATGGTGTCGGGAGTAAAATAGTCAAAAAAATTGCTTGTTCGTATTCCCAACCTTGTCTTTGACAACCCACACGGGTTATTTGTTTACAATATTATCATTTATGAGAGACTCGTGATATGCAGTAAATTGATGATGAATAAAATTTAAAATATTTAAAAAGCTACAGATTATGGCAAGGATTGTCCCTTAACTCACCGTTAAATAGTACGTTCTAGCGCTTCACGGAGCATATGTTATTACGAATAAATTATATGAATTCGCATGACATAACCGTAATTCAGTCCCTGTAGGCATACTTTACTTAGACCTTCGCTCTCTGCTCTTAATGCCTTGAGGTTGACATTTTTAATAGAATTTATTAATGTGCTTAATTTACGATCTACTATTTTATAAGTGAAACTCATTGAGAGAAAATATCGCTACCAGAACCACTTCCAAACTTAAGGTCTATCTCATATTAAAATTATTTGGGGATATTAAAACATGCATATTGACATAAAGACATGCATGTATTCATTATCATGACGTTGAAAAAGTATGATAATATTAATGGGTTTATTTATAATATATCTGAATCCTAAGGCACAGATTCGTCTAGTTTAGGACTCAAAGACTACATTAGATTTTGTATGTAACTTTTTATTGAAAATAAAGAATTTATTATTATTATTGTTCTTCTTTTTACCACACATTTGACGCCGTACACACGGCGTAAATAAAAATAATAAACCTCGTGGTGAAATCAGTCCGAAAGTTCTCAAGATTGTAATCTTGTTGACAGTTAAAACTTCAAACAAATTTAATTAGCAACGTAACATTGTTACTAAGCTGCGAGCGACAGATTGAGGACAGTTTTTCTTAAGGTATGAAATTTTCATAATTTTTAAAAGTTTGGGCTGAATAATGTTTAAGTTATGATATCTGGGCGGAACTTATTTCACTTGATTCACTACTTTAAAAGCATTTCTTCACTTCGCTTGATTGTAACAAAAATCGTGCAAGTTGTAAATACTACTAAATAAACCAGGCAGGGCTGTAGCTAGAATCGAATTTGAAGTAGGGCAGCATTGGTTACAAGTAGGGCGGAAGTAAATAAAATTATAATTGATCTGCCCTCGAAGCACGGGCTCCTAAATCGATTACCTAAAGTGATATATATTCAATAGCTTTTAATTATAATAATTTATTTTCCTTGTTGGTATTTTAAAGATAGGGCATTGTGATTTTAAGGTAGTTGTTGAAACTAGCTTTTTTGAAAATATTTGCCACATATGTAATTAAAAAATACGTGTTTTTATCTAAAAACAATCTTTATTTTTTTTTATTTTCAGCAATCTGCAAAATTTTCAGGTTTTTATAAATTTGTTTAAAATTGTATTTCGTAAAGTAATCAAATCATATTATACTGTCATATAAAACATATTATATGTCCTTATATTCAAGAATTAAATGCAAAATGCTCAAATAAGTGTTTAAAGGGTTTTTTGTGAACTCACAGACTTAGATAACTTTATTAGTTATTGCATTCAGTGAGAGGTGAAGTCGACAACACATTTACCATGTAATTTAAATAGGATTTACACATCCATTTCATTTAATTTAGCATCCTATTTTGCCAACTACCTGACCAGTCTCTGCTACGGCTACATATCTTGACTAAACTATGACGTATATTTCTTTTTATGTTGTAAGATCAGTAGTATTCGTATTTACACACTGTAAAAAGGTATATTAAGCAGCGGGATGGTATTCTCTTAAAACTAGTACAGTACATGCGATGAGACTTTATGGTGAACTATTTCTTTCAAATACATAAGTATCTCGTATGCACATCGAATAACTCCCTTCTCCTAAATCGTCTTTCTTAATTGTTTTATTTATTTGTATTAACCCCATTACAAATTTATTAAGTATGTTATTATGTTACGGAATTTAGATGTGTTCACTTAATTACTAATGATAAAGTTTTCAAATTTTCCATATTTTTCCTGAAAGTAATATGTAATTTACCAATTTATATTGAATATGTTTACGGGTTTTCATGTTATTAGAGGACAGATAAACAGACAAACTAAGGGATAGACAGACAATATTATTTAAAAAATTTTGTTATTTTAAAAATTTGAAAAAATATTGAATTCATAAAAAAAACTTGAGTTTTACCGTAGCATAGATAGATATAAGATATATCGTTAGATATTATTCGTTAGTTAAAGGATATTGGAAAATAAAACAGTTAGGAAACTCAGTATTCGTTCAGGTAGTAATCATTAGTATTTCCCTCACTCACAGATGTTTTGCCACCCCTGAAGATGGATGGTCGCCTTTTGTATAAGTCAAATAAAACTTCGAAAAGTTATTCAAAAATATTTATTTATAGTAATACATGTTTTTACAGCTTAAGTATAGGTACGAATAACTGTATGTAATGATTTATGCATCCATAAATATACAAGTACTGTCGCCAATGTCATAACGGAGAACAAAATTTTTAAATGTCTTCAGACCTTTTGGCAGATGAGTAGTCGTTCGGCTTCATGCTGAAAGAGATAAAAATAACGTTAAAATTTAAAAAGAAACACAAGAAAATAAATTTGTAAACGTTTAAAATATACTAATTGCAAACATTATTAAAAATGATAAACAAAATGCATATATTGGTGGAAAATATAATGAAATTGCAAATATTAATACAAAAGATAACGAATTTGACAATATTAATTAAGAATATATTAAAGTGGACTTAATCTCATATAATAACGTTCGTATTAAACATGATCCTAAAAGACTAGATGTAAAAGAAAAAACTGAAGGAAATCTTGAAAGACTGACTAAGTAATCGTATAATGATGATAAATGAACGTTAACATAAAACTATGACTTGAATTGATACTACTTATGAAAAAACATACCTGAATCATCTTGTAGATGTTAGAGATAGCTTCATCGTTTCTGCACGGCATGGGTGACATGGATCTCTTGCCACCCCAGCTCGATGTGAAGGTTAATTGTGCTTCAGTGGCAAGGAACACGCAGGCCATGAGAAAGAATAAGAAATAGACCTTGAACATTTTGTTTTGATTGTCTTTCAGATGTCCGTAGATGTTAAAGCGTTGAGAGTCCACTTGTGAGTGACGCTTGTTGAAGGAGCCTGGACCTTTTATACTCCTAACACTGACGCAGAAATTCGTGAAGTCTTACTTTAATTTATCTCCAAACAATTATAACTTGGAGAAAATTAAATGAATGGAATCACAGAAACTGACAATACAGTTGATATTTCTTCATTTTTGTAATTGGTTTTTTCAATTAATTGTCTTTTAGTAGAAGCGTGGACGTTTCTGTATTTATTTTTGTTTTTCTTTGGGTTTCATTTGATTGAAGCTGCCATACAAGATTTGTACTGGCGGCAAAACAAGCTCAAACTGGAAACTTTTGCTCTGTTACATGCTTTATGTCGTTTGTCTTAAGGTCGTTATTTCTATATGAAATTCAATTGCTGTATATTATCTTAGTCCTAGTTCACATTGCACATTCGTTTTGCCTTTATTTACAACAATGATAACTTTATGAACATTTACAATACATTTTCTTAGTCATCTAAACATCATTTGTGCTGTAAAATCTTTACCGAATTACAATGTTGTATTATGTTATGTATATCCATTAAGTGTACACAAGATTAGGAAAATGGTCTAGCTCAGTAATTAGTTCTTCTTTATAAAAATCGATTATATTCTATTTTTTGTGTCATAACATAAATAGTTAAATCATCTAAAATTAGCCCTTTAAATTAAACAAAATATTTTTTTTTACATTTCTCAGTAACGATTTGATTTTTACTTATCCATATATGTTCTATAGATCTATCTATGTTCATTGTCATTTTTAACTTATTATTTAATAATATCTTTTTCTTTTTTCACTTTATGGCCTGCACTGTGACCTAAGCTTTACTATCGCAGTGCAATATAAAGGGCGGCTTTAAGTTTCCACACAACATTCTGAAAACTTACTTGTTCTACGATAGTCCACATTGCATTAGCGATGGCAGGAATTACGCGCTTGGTTAGAAAGACTGCGCTCTTCTTTTTCTTGGCTATGGCAAACCTGTTTGTCGCAACCAACAGTCAGCTGACCTTCTCTTCTGGCTGGGGGAAGAGAGCTGCAGATGAATCGATATCTATTAATCTGGATAACCTCGATGAAAACTAGGAGAATGGCCTCCGAATACGCTACTTGCTTGATGCTTCTCGCTTAAGGTAAGTGTTTAAATCTTTATCACCAAGAGTTTAACTTCTAGATATATTTGGGCAAACTGATATTATCCAGTCAGGTAAGTGGCAATAGTGAGGTTTAAAGAGCTTCTAAAATCCAAACAATCGCTTCAGTATGTTTAATAGTGAGTCAGATTTAATCGGTCTGTTCTAACGCCACACCTGTATAGCCACAAATGCATTGTTCTTAAGCTTTTAGCTGATAATGATGAGCTTCCAAATCTTCGTCCATGGAAATTTTATTATTAATCTCATACAAACTATCATCCCATATTTTCAATGCCTTAGTGAATGAATTTGCGAACATTCCTTCTTCACAATCTAGACTATTTAAGGAATCATCTTGCAGTTCTGCAAAGTAATATGCTTCCAAATCCACCGATTTTGGCTGTAATGTGTCTATTATTCAGCAACAGCTAACGTTTTTATTAACTTTCTTAAAGGTTCCATAACCCTTCAAAGGGAGAAATTTATTTCAAATGGAAGCATTAAGTATTAAATGCAACAAATAGGACACATAATAGTAAACGTTTAACAAACTTATTGATTTGAATTAGGGTTGTCTCAAAACTTTTCAGGGTTATCAACTGTACTTCAAGTAATTCCTCTCATAACTAAGAAGGCGTAGAGCATATTCCATCATAATGCTCCAAAGCCAATTGATTCAGAGGTTTAAAGCCAACTTAAATGTCAAATGTTTCTTTGTCATTTGAAGACATCTGATATAACTTAATGAAAACAACTGGAACCAACAGCTTTACGTACCCTCTGATGTACGGACCCCTCTGGAAACTTTACCTCTACCGGTCAAGCATACAACTATAGATCACGCCAGCCGTTGCTTATCGCCAGGCTTTGAGCATTTTAATTTACTTACTATACTTACCCCTGTATTCACAAACGAAACTATGAGGTGTCACAGCAAAATAAAAAGGAACGATCGACTGTTTGTATTCCTATCTTTATCTTTGGCATTGTTCAAGATTTTAGAGAGAAGGAGATGGAAATACAACAAATCACTCCTCTCTATTTCACTGCGAAACCTCGTAAGATTTTTTGTGAGTAAGGCAAATTATTACAACTCTGTTTTTTGTTTATATGGCAAGACTTGTGCTCATATCCACCTCCCTTTAACGAACTTAACACCAAAGATATTCAACAAAACAGACGTCTTGAACTCCCTTATAATCCGCACTGTTAGGTTATATTAATTAATATGGTTACAATTAGTGATCTAGGTATTATTGACGGTCCCGTAGTCTAGTCGGTAGTGACCCTGCCTGCGAAGCGAGGGATCCTAGGTTCGATTCCCGGCCGGGGCAGAAATTTATGTGACGGATAAATATTTGTTCTCGGGTCATGGGTGTTAGTGACGTGTTATTTGTGTTGGCTTACTGTGGGGTTATGAGTGCGTTACCGTTTAGCGTTTAAGAAAATAAAACATAAAAATATATGTTAATAAGAAACAAAGGTAATATGGGTATACGTTTATTAAAATCCCGTCCAGTGACATAATAATACGACAGTCCATTTAGATTTATTTAAATAAATGGGAATGATATTCTACAGTGGTTCCGACACGCTTCCGAGTTACACAATTTTGAAAAAAATCCGTTACACACGTTCAAACATTCACGCATTATTTTTGGAGGTTAACTCAACTTGTAAGTGTGGCAACACTAATATTGTACTATAATTTTATTAGGAGTTGATATTGCATAATAAAAAAACAATAATTATACAAGTTAATATCATTTCTATTTGGCACTAGAATAGTACCTATAGTCGACAAACAAATTTGTTATTGTATTAACTAATAATAAAGTAATACCGGTTTCTTGTAAAAAATATCGCTTTGAATCTGAAAGAAAAATAATATTGTGTGTTGCCACACTTACAAATCTTGACATCTATATTTTTAAAGCGCTTAAAGTATGGAGGATAGAGGTGAGTAGGACCGTATGTGTATCCGTCAAAAGGTATTAAATAAAAGAGGCACTGTAGGAAGAGACTCCATTTAAGCAAAGAGACAAAAAGTAATAGAGTATTATAGAGAAATAAACAAGAATAATTAAACGGGAAAAATAGAAGTTTTGGATACATTTTTCAATATGTCACCTATATGAGATGGTTGCCCTTACGTCTACCCTCCATAATTTAAATTCAGAACTTCAATCGACAAAATGCTTAATATTTACGAGTTCTATCGATGTCTAAATTCGTTTTAACAAACATCGATATGTCGATAACTCGATTATTTTACCATATGATTTAATTGACCTCATTATTTTCAGATGCTCGCTTCTCAACATTCGCACAGGAAGATTGCACCAGTGATTTTGTGTTGCTAGTATCAAATATGTGTTGCGTGTAGTGAAATATCATTAAAATTTAGTAGAGCGATACCGAAATGTTTTTAAAGATTTACACAACATGCTTCATCACAGCCCAAGAATATCTGATAAGGACATATCTAAAATGAATTCCAATGTTTGATAAATGTTCTCAAATAGCATAAAATAACGAAGATCATAACTTTTAAAGAATTAGGATTTTGTTAAAATTATATAACTATTAATATTCACTGGTCGCGAAACTGCCTCTGACGTATCCCAATATTAACTATTGCACAATATTTATATCGTTTATTGAATAAGATCGCCATATTTAATTTGTCATGAATAAATCACATCACTATGCTTCGTAAGTGTTTATATTTCCTCACTTTTTAAACATCGTACCTAAATTATTCTGTTTCCGATATATTTAGTATTTGAACTGCATTTCCGTATTTGAACGAACCTTAACCATTTTATTCGAACCCACGCTGTTAAATATGGCGACCCTGGCCACATAAAAGATTGACAACATCCATCCTAACACCGAGAGCTTTGACCGATAACCATAGACAGTTAAAACAGTAACGACTCCATATTTATCAGTGTTGCAATATGTGATATCATTAATTGAAACTGTCAGCAAGATTAAAATTACCATGGCAAGTGGAAGGTATTTCACAGCATCAGAAAATTCGTGGCACATCACTAATAAATACGGTGAAACCATATTCATCATAACATCGAGACTGACACTGAATTATTCTAATACGGCATAATTTATATCAAAATACTGAGCTCATAGTAACGGTAAACTAAGCATTGAGGAGTTGGAAGTACACATTGTAAAATTACTCATCGTAAGCGATTACTAGACACCAGTAGCGACATCTGTCGACAGTTTCTCAAAGTGCTCAACACAACCGAATCTAAAGAAAGTTAACGTCAAAAAAAAGGACGGAAATATAAAATGAGCGAGAAAGGAAGACTTAACCGACAGTACAGCATTGTGCTTAGTAGTTGTGGCGTAATAAGTTTCTAATACATTTTTTTTCTAAATAGTTAATAATGATATAATACATCGATACATTGATTTTTATATAAATATCGAACATTAAGGCATTTCTTTTTTTCTTTACATGTACAACCTGATGATGGAGATATTATGAGTGGCCAGTATATCCCATAGCTTATCCAGGAAATTTATATTTCCACCAACATAGCTCTTCTTCATACATAATGTGAATGTATCAACATTCACTTCTTGTCTTATTTTACTCATCATATAAAGACCTTTTTCCTTGTTTTCAACATGTTATGTTCTAATTCAATCAATAATTGTTTATAAATTCCTCAATGGTGTAACATTTATTATACTCCGTTTATTTACATACATAATTAATTTTCTTTTTAGAATTTAAACAAATAACGTGTCTTCTTTCTTTCCATCCACCAACTGTCAATTTGACAGCTTCAAAGAGATGCCCCAATGTTACCAGTTTCTAACGACATCGATAATATATACAGATTATGTTTAATAGTGGATAATGATAAATGTACGTTGATAAAATCTTAAAATCCATTAAATATAATATAATAGTTAACTGTACAGTGAGCGACACAGGTGTAGAGTAGGCCCGAATATTTACAATTTCAAGATACATTTACTAGTGTTCCACGTTAAAAACAATATATTTTATTTAATAAACACAATATTTTTTAATCTTCATCAATATGCAAATTTGCTGTAATTGTTTTCCTTTTTGCATAAATTAATATTTAATTACGAACTTAAGTCATTTTATTACGTCATCAGCTTGTTTAATAAAGTTGCCATCATAAAAACTGTGTTTTTTTCTACGACATTACCGGTACCGTATCGTTTATAACGTGAAACGTTAAATAATTTATTCTAATCTACACATTTAGTTTTTTTTGACGATAAATTCCTTTTTTGTCTCAAAGACGAGTATATCCTAATATAGGTTAAAATAAAATATATTCTACACTAGGGCATAAGATATACTAAAGAAAGAACCACATGACGGCGAGAACTTCTCGGTTCGAATCTTTCCTCCTATCCAGGTAAAACTGTATACAATTAGATAACCATGGCAATGTTAAAATCTTCCAAAAATCAACAATGCCTTCCAATATACATTTCACACTTTACTCTCAACGAATAAAGTTTAAAATCGAACGGCAGCTCCCTGTCATTTCGTTCAATCTTTAACGAACCTCAATGTAAGGTAAACGTGACTACTCGAATATTATCTAATATTTTGAAAGTGTACTCCTATTTGTGGAAACATTAGCCACTAAATGTCGAATGTCAAATGTCATCCACGCTGTTATTGGCACTAGACTGTCCCGAGTTAGGATCCCGTCAAGTACCAGAGCACAGTCCAATAATTATACCACTAATTACATAATATTCTTACTATGATTGAAACACCGTAAAGGGTCAGTTTCAGACACTAATCTATGTACTTTAATACTGTTAAAGATGGTGTCGGATACTCGATCCTAATATATAATCTGGACTTACAACTAACGGGTCGAGTCACAGGTAATGTTTTAAAAATTACCTATAATATATATCATTATTCACTATAAACAAAGAAAATAATACAACTGTAGAGTAACCGCTACAAAATGTAGATTAGATAAAAATATAGATAAAATATTTTAACGCATTACCTGGCGACCCAACCCCGCTTACTATAGGATATCGTCTTTAGGTAAAACGATCAAAAACTTTTGTGAACCAAAAATACTCTCCTAAGTTACTCTAATCTGTTAAGACACCTAAAGCCGCGTACGCGCCCGCAATATCTAAACTATACACATCTCGTGTGCGAATATTCGTAATGCTCAATCAGAAATCACTATAAAAACGTTACATTTTTAGAGCCCAAGATATTCTTCAGCTCTAAAAATATCAAAAAATAAAACATCAGTAATAACCATTCAAACATATCACCCTAAACAGTAAAACATTCATAGGGCATATTTCAAATGCTACTCGAATTATGATATAATATTTTCACAGATTCGTAATCTAAGGGTACTCCGTATACCAATCTCCTTGCATATCCGCCATACCGAACGTATCAATTGCACGCAAATTTGGCATACTGCACGAAACATTCGCACACTCGTCTGACACACCGCGCGCATAATATGCCATATTGTGTCCATCATATGCCATATTGTGTTCATCATATGCCATATTGCGAGCATCATTTGCACGCATGCGTCGGTTTCTTGATGAAACTGAAGCACGCGCCTGAAGGTAAACGCTTGCGAATCGCACATGTCGAATGGTTGGCAAAAGGACATTTCTAGTGACATATCTCTTGCGGATTTGCTTTATGATTGGTATTAAAGCGAGAGCGTACCGACTGTCTATCTCGCCATACGCTTTTATGCGCCTCGTGACCGGCGCAAAGTTTACATATCGACTACATGTGCGCAAGCGTTTATATTCGTTTCGCGTTCGATTGGCGCGTCTAATATGGCGTGTATGACTCCTTAACATAGTTTTCGCATGCGTCCCATTGCGAGTCTCGATACGATCATCAGTTTCGCTAGTTTTAAAAGAACTAGTAGTTCCCTTGAGAAGTTCGTCACGAAAATTCAACTTCGTTGACTTACGACAGTATTCCGAATCCCGGGGAGTGACGTTATGTCTCCATTTGGGCAATAGAAGGTCGGGTGCCCAGTAGTATTGTAAATTGAGATAGTTAACCGGAGAACGATCACCTCTACGGTTGCCGAAGCAGCTGTCACACAACACACAGCGCTTTCGTCTTCTAGGGCGATAATATCGAGGGCCAGTGGAACACGATATGCAGCAATACTTCCTAGTGTGGCTTGTAAAAGGATACCCTGCAAGGATTTGTTCCCCATCGCCACCAGAACGGCACGCCTTTCGGTACGGTGGGCTATCCAGGCCGGCTAGATACCCGTAAATTGGGCTCTCAGAGCGTTGGCCCGCTGCGAAATCGGAACAGGGATCCTCCGTCGGCCTTCGATTGCACGTACAGGCGTTGTTTTGGTCGTATTCGGCGATAGGCCCGTCGACGTTTGCTTCGTCATCGGTTAACCATTGTTTGCATGTACAGGTCTCAATTCGATCGTATTCGGCAGTAGATTGGTCGAAGTTGGTATGATCTTCGATCGACCTCAGTTTGCACGTACAAACGTCGCTTCGATCGTATTCAGCGGTCGGCCGGTCGATGTTCTCATGATCATCGATCGTCCGTCGATTGCACGTACATATATCAATTCGATCGTATTCGGCGGTAGAGTGGTCGAAGGTTGTATGATCTTCAACCACCTTTCGATTGCACGTACAGACGTCGCTCCGATCGGCTACAATCTGATCGACGTTCGTACTTTCTTCGGTTGGCCTTCGATTGCACGTGCAGGAATCGGTTTGATCGTGTTTGGTTTGCTGGTCGTTCGTATCGTCGTCGCGGTTGGAGACGCATGCGTCGCTTTGCTATACGTGGAGTCGCAACGGTCTAGTGTGGGGGGAGCGGGGGGCTACGGGAGGGCGATCGCGGGGCTCGTGCGGGCGGCGGGCGAGGCAGAGGCAGTAGGCGGCGAGGAAGAACGCATAGGGCGCGAGCACCGCGAAGTACAGCCGCGCCAAGTCTGCGGCGCCGCCCGTCTCGGTCTCGAATCACTTCTCCTCGTCCTCGTCGCGGAATAGGTAGGTCGACCTGGAACATTGGACACTGGTCAATTTATCCCTCTTTAAGGTATTGTCTACTCCCCCGTGTATGAAAGAAGAAATATATTTATTTATAATTAGTGGGCTTGACTATATTGTTCTGGGGTGTGTTAAGTACATATTACTGGTTCTAAATATTAACTAGAGGTTTGCTATTATTTTAAATAACTGAAATCCGAATCCTCTTAGGCCAGATATAAATCTTAAACATGCAGAATCACTTTAAATATATAAAAATTCCAATCATTCCCTAAACTTAGATGTATTCTTCAGGTTGATGATCTCACCAATAGGCCAAGTTGAATAGCGCGAAGACGAGGGGGAAGGTGATGCGTGAGATGACGTCGATCCTCTTGGAGCGGGTGGGGAATTTGGACATCCAGAGGCGGCAGCAGTTCTTCCGCGGTGGGTTGAGGTGGATCTCGCACTGCCGCATCTTGTCCCCGCCGCCCCGCATCAGCGGTTTCTGTTGGTTGCAGACCAGTCAGGGACGACAAGAACCTTGTTTAGCATATTCCGCGCAACCAAGTGTACGCGAACACATACAGAATTGAATATTAAATTTTGGAAATAAATATTGTGATTGAATTAAGGGACTGATTTTACTAATATTTTGGTATAAAATTTAAAAAATGATACAATATGGGTGAAAGCATCCCAATAGCGACACTAACAGTTATATTCGAAAGTCAATTCTTCTAAAGTTTCACATTAAATTAGAACGATTATCTACAATCATAATGCTCTATTTCTTTAAACAATAGTATAGACAACAACATTAACAGTAATATCTCAAGATCTCAAGGCTAGTTATGTAGTGTAGTTAAATGAAACCATATGGCAAATAAGCTTCTGTGATCTAAAATAAGTAATATAATTTCAAGCTCACCATTGCAAAGGTGGCATTGCTGTCTGTATCCAGCAGATCCGAAGCCGCATCCATGCTAGCTGCCGCCTCCATCTCTTGCCTCTTCTTCTTCATATTTTCACGATGCATGTCTGAGCGTGACGCATAGTTGACAAGCGCAAACTCTAGTAGCGCACCAAATACGAAGGTCAGACACACGCCAGTCCAGACATCAATGGCTTTGGTGTAAGAGACGGGAGGCAGAGAGGCGTTGATACCAGAAGACTGAGTAGCCATGGTCAGCAGCGTGGTCACTCCTAGAATGATTATTCATAATTTATTTTCTTGTGATAGTGTCTTACTTTCAGAATTTTTATGATCAGTAGTTTAAATAGATCTCACGATAGCTTTTTATAAGTCCGTAATATTTAATAATGATTTATGCATAACTAGAATTTGGTAGATTATCGAAGAAAAGTAAATAAAAAATATAAAGTATTGTATATATATAATATTCTTGATGTAAAAACTATTTTCAGGAATACGGTGTATTTTTTAAATGGCGTTTATCAGGGTACTATTTTAGGACCGCCATGTTTGTACAATTATAATATTATGAGGTTTACATGAAATTTGCGTTTAACCTATAGAAATAAGTCGCTTTTAATTATTTATTTATTAATATTTTCTATAAAATTAAAGCAGTAATTAAAGAGTTAAACGTACCAAGCGATACTCGGGCAGGCACAGCACCCTGGTCAAGCCAAAACGACACCCACGATACTATGACCAACATGCAGCAGGGAATGTAGATCTGGATCAGATAGTAACTGAACTCGCGCTTGAACAACAAGTCCACTTTCAGACAACTGTATTCACCTGAAAAATAAATTACAGTAGATAAGTATTAACATTTCCTCAAATGACAGGGACAAAAGCTGTAAAGTCCATTTGAATAAAATTCAGTACAATAGGTTGTCTAGAAAGTTCGTGCCGATTGTCGGTAGGTAGCGAAAAACCTGATGAAATATATCACAATTATTACGTACATTATGTATTCAGTATTAGGTACACAAGTATTAAGTACAAATGACACTTGTACATTGTACATATTGTAAAAAGAATAGCTTCCGCCATATTTCCAAAAAAATGGTTACGATTCGTTAATTTCATCAGGTACCATTCTGCTCCACATCTCCATCTTTCATGTAGCTTGGGAATTCTGTTCTTCAAGAAACTCTCAGATTTCTCGGCAAAACATTTGTCCAAATCTCAACAAAAATAGTCGCGAACTCTCCGGTCAACCTATTACATAGTTATGTAAGTAGAAGTACCCACCAGTATTTGTCTTGCTGTTGCAGTAATCAGTGAGGAACTTCTCGAGAGTAAAGCGAGGCAGGTGTAGGTTCTTCACAACCTGGACTGGGTCACCTTCTTTCCACAGGAACACTAAGTCATCCGTCGTCCAACCATCTGTTTGGAAATGTTAAACTTAGTGATGATGCTATTTTAACAATCATATTAAATAACTTTTTTTTAAATGACAAATTAATAAACAAAGTAAATATTAACTGTATACAAACGAAATATAACTAGGTCAATATTTTTTATCCATCTGTCAAACCTGTCAATGTGCAATATGAAGTTATAAAGAACATTCGATAATTGCTGATCTTTTATAACGTTTGAAAACTCTTGAATGAACTTCCTATATTGGTTTTCTAAAAATAATATTTCATGTTCTATATGAAGCGACACAATCGTTTTCTCAGCTCTCAATGCACTGCATGTCAATCGTGGTTGGAACGCCTCTGATCAAAACTCATTAATGTTGCATCTTTGTTGGTTTCATAAGTAAAAAAGACTGAGTAAAGTGAAAAGTTAACTAATTCTTAAGTTGGAAATGAATGTATTAATTTGTCTACAAAGAAAATGTTACAAATAACACCATTAATCGCTATTAATTCATAAATTGATCTTTCATCAAGAAGTAACAGATTTAATAGAACAATAGTATGGTACGAAGTACTTAGCAGGGTATTACAAATTAATTAAATTACATACAAGGATAAGTTGCATTCACAATAAAATGTTATGTCTAAAACTGAGGCTCAAGAGAATATTTTTTACAAATCAAAAAAGGGTTTTTCCTTCATCATAATTATAGTTCACAAAGGCCATAGAGTAATATATAATAGATTGATGCTATTGTATAAATAAAGACATAATTAAACTATGTAACAATCACAGATCATGGCATTATAGCTATGAATTCATTCTGTTATTAGCTATTAATATCCATTCTATAACGGTCAACTGCCTAGTTCTTTCACATTTCCTGTGTTACAATATCATATTTATTTGTTCTGAAACTCCTAAAGATCTATTTGGATTGGAGCAATCACAAAGAATTTTTCAGCTTTTAAAATGTATCAGAATCAAATAAAAGTTTCAACGCAAGCACATTAGATGCTAAAAATAAACGAAATAAACGCGCAATGTTAGAAAACAATGTTTAAATTACTCCAAGGCGAGTTGTGTTTACGTAATGTGTGTTACGTAGTAATTGTAAAAAATCTTTGAAGTTAAATGAAGTCATTATTCGCAATACGTATAACTTTCTTTTCAAGTTACTTACAACTATACATACTTCGCAAGTTTTACTTAGTAACGTTTTTAAAATCTTGTTAAATACTAAACCTATAATATAAAACCTGTTTGTCTTCCTTTAACAGTCTTAGATTATGTATATTTTATCGTAAATTACCAACGGTACAATACACTTGACTATTTTAATAAAGCGACTGCAAAATAATCTATTGCTTTCTTAAAGTACTAATAATATAATAAGAAACGAAAACTTGAGCAGGTGGAAAAGAACTAAAGGTTAAAATTAATAAAAATAAAAGAAAACAACAATTAATAAAATACCAAGAAAGAAGGAAGGTACACACAAAAGGAGAAGTATATAGTAGGTAAAAGAGGAAGAAAAGCAGATAATATGACAGAGACAGGCGATGAAGAAGATTCCCTGAATATATTCTTAGGATCGCCTAATACTCATTTATACAGAATCGGATTTATTCTAAAAGAAGTTACTCACAACTAGCCATCCTCAGTGAGCAAGTCTGCTTATCAAGCGGGTAGAGTTTCAGGTTCATTGGGCAGGAGAGGGTCAGCGAGATCCGGATGCTGTAGAGCACGTTGCCGTTGGGGAAGATCCGGATGTACACGTTGGGCATGATGATGTTGTGGAAGTGGCCCTCCTTCTCGTTGGAGAAGAAGAGATCCGGCATCCAGACGCGATTGGCTTCGGTCAGCGTCAGGTACTTGAGACGACCTGGTATTAAAAAGAAATTTAATTAAGTGTTATTAGAGTACCAACTTGTAAGTTGAAAATATGACTATCAGCTGAAAAAATATTACGACTCCAAGTTCAAATTCGAAAAATATAACTATTAATTCCACATGTAGTTGAGAAAGAAAAATCTTCATACAATTTGATGTAAAAGTTTATCCTTAAACCGGACGATTTCATTAATCGAGTGAGCTATTTACGTAATTGTGATTTCTTCACTTTGAATCTAATCTGTAAGATTATCGTTATCTTTTTTTAATTCCAAATCGAAACAAAGCAAGCTAAATAGATGTTTGAATATCCTATTAAATACTTTTTTTGCTTAAAAGCAGAAAAAAGTTGAATATACATCACTAAATTATATTTTTTTAAAGATAGGATTAAATTAATTGTTAATTTCTTATTTTAACTAAGCGTATTTAGTAGCAATCGCATTTGACCTAAATGATTTATTTCTTGGAATAATAAAGACAAAAATACTTTGACAAAATCAGTTTCACTCACCTCCCTGGTTATTGAATTTGAGCCTCTCATCTAACCATTGTTCTCTGAACGTTAACTGTACAGAGTATTCCTGAAATATTACAATATTTTTTAACAATCCATCTACAAAGTTCAAAGCTTTGGATCTCCATCAAAGTGCAAACCACGTGTGTGGTGCTTACTTTGATAATATTCCAAAGTTTTTGGAAACTAACAATGCAGATTTTACTGATCTCAATATTTATGGAGGCGTTTTTGACATACTAAAAGCTTCAAGGTCTCTTCTTTAAAAGTCTATTTAAAAACTACATGTAGACTTGAATGAGAATAATCGTGTTTTGGTGCTAATTTCATCAATTCTCAATGAGGTATTTTACGTTACCCTGCGTGCTTTTTGTTTGTACTAAACTAGCATAGAATAACCTAATCGTGAACGAATTACAGTGAGAATTTAAGGTCTACATATAATACGGAATACAATGTTTCAAAAGTAATAGTTGCTCGAAAAATAATAGTGAAAATTCTTACCAAGAAATGCTGTGAATCAATACCTACATTATTAATGTTTACGGTGAAGATGATATATAACTACATCAATATTATGCCATCGGTAATAAATTACGTTAGAAGTGGTATAAGACTGAAACTATTTGACATTATAATCGTTTTACTAGATGATAGAATAGTCAAAACTAACAACAGCAGAGTACCGTAAAATGACCTCGATAAAGTATTGAGAAAATTTATATCAGATTATCATGAAGGACCTCGTTTACAAAGAAATTGTGACAATATTTCAAGCGAGGGATTCAAAAGTACATCTATTTGACAATTTATCTAGAATGTACACGCCAATATTTCCATAAGGGAATCGCCAATTGTTCTAATCTATTTAGCTACTAAAATTCCACACTCGATTACATAACATAAAAGTGTGGTGTCGAAGGTTCATCGTTAGTAATTTAAATTTCATAATTTGTATCTCTCAATCGATCCCTCGACATCAAAGAGCAAGTCAAATGAATTATTGTTAAACAGATAAAGCTATCAGATGCAATAAATATTTAAGCATGCCGAGTAAAGTTAGCTTTTGGGAAAATGTTTCGCCGAAAATTGCGATTATTATTACGAAGAATAAAGACAATTAACGAATTAAAGTATCATGACGATACTGAATAAACAAAGATTTAGATTTAACGAATTAGAAAGTTATAGATTTAGTAAATGATATATTATAGATAGTGAAGGAACGTAATTAAGAAGTAGAAGAATGACAACACAATACTAAATCATAGTAAATAAATACACACTAAATCAAATCTTATTGAGAAAGAAGTTGAAAGATAATTTGATGAAGGAAGAGATAGGAAATGTGAATTATGTAATGATACTGGTAAATTTGATGTTACTCATTGTAATTACCGTGTTACGAAAACTGAAGGTTGGACAGTGATGGATGCGGGAAAGCTTGTTATGAATGAATTGCTTACTTACAATATTGGCATACAGCCAGACACGACTCAAAACTGATTACTCGATAAAGGTGGAATGAAACCATATACAACTATCAATGTTAAAAGAGATAGATGATCTTGTACAAGTTATTTGATTTATTTATAAACTAGATAAATAATAACACGATCAGTGATAAATTAAAGTTTCAAGTGCTTGTTTATGGATAAAGTTGAGACGATGATGACTATCTTAGAAAGAATGGACATTTCATATTGATTTGATGGAAAAAAGATTACTATTAAAGTAATAATTCATAAAAGTTATAATTAAATCTTACTGTTTATTAATTATACTTCTGTTAAAGTTACAATAAATCCAAAAGCTAACTTTTAAGTATATCGATATAAATTGTTAATAGAATAAAAACGTATTCATTATTGATTTGTTTATGATTGATTTGAAGTTTAATCTTTTCGAAAGAGTTGCTTCTGTTATTGCTGCAATAACTTCAGTGTTTATTAAGTACTTTTTATATCGATATAAAGTATAATTGAAAGCGGATAACTCACACCGTGCATCCTAACTACCTGGTGTCAAGCACAGCTTAAAACGAACTCACCGTCCGGAGCACTCGTTAAAGGAATGCTTGATTTTACCTTCATGCAGGCTTAAAAACCTGTACAACTAGAGCTACGAAATATAACGTCTAGCTTCGGAGCGGGGGTCACATATTGCGGTCAGGTGGTCAGCCACCGTTCAGAAGCACGAAGCCGAGTGCGGGCGCGACGAAGTCCCGATACAATAGTAATTTGTACACAACACAAATTCACATGAACAAGACAATATCGACAATGTTAATTACAGTCAACTTACACGACCAAAATAGTTTTTATGTTTATCTTCATAAAATAATACAGCATGACAAAAAGAAGCATGATTGACAAAAGAAATATACACAAAATATATGTTAAGTATGAGTGAAGTGTAAGTGCGGGCCGCGGTACCCAGTGGCCTAGAAGCGACTTGCGATACGATTCAATAATACATTGTTCGTCTAATACCAATCGATCAAATCATCTGTACCAAGTAGGTGCGTACTTTGAAGCTCGTTAATTTTGTGCTTTCTACATTGATTGCCGATGTCCATCGTGTTTTTACAGTATACGACCGGAACGTGCCCTCTAAATTATAATAACAAAATAAATAAATAAAGCGCCTTAAATAAAACTTAAAACGGAAACTTTAAATGTCAATTGACTTCAAAAAGGAGGGTTTGTAACATTTTGACGGAGCAAAGAGGTTGTGCTTCGTGGGTCCGCACCGCACATATTAGTTTCAGTTAATTAGTATTAGAAAGGGACCGAACATATAAATGAGTGTGTTAATTGAATAAGGGGAAAACAGTGCAAAATAATAAAAAAAAGATAAAACAAAACAGTAACAAAAGATAAATAAAAAAGTAAAAACCACATACACATGTCCAAATATACGATAGCTTGAGAATGTTTAGCCGAGTGCGAACATTGCTAAATATCCATTGTTAATATGGCCAATTTTATTACAAACAAAGTTTTATCGCAGTTCACCAATTGAAACGGACATTGAAATCTTCTAAAACTTTGCTTTATAATAAAAGTGTCATGGAATAATTGATTACATCGTTTTATTAATTGGTCATGTGTTGAAACTCACCATCTTGTAATCATCTATTTTGCTGATGGAACGGAGGTACAGGTTCACACGCACTAACGTTGGCGCATCGCCTTTATGAGGAAAAAACATTTAGAATGTTAATTTGTCTCCAAAACCATCAACAGTTTTGCAACCAACCTGCTACGTGATTACACGTCTCTTAAAAATCAGTCATGATACGCGAATATTAATGGAGTATGCGAATGTTAGGTTCGTTAATGAAGTGGAACTGTCCGGAAAAATAATTTGAAATTCCAGTTCATTACTTGAAGCTGATGTCCCTAAACATGAGGTCGCTAGGCCAGTTAAATAAATATTACTTCGAGTTCTAAGAAAGAAGAAACAATAAAAAAACAAATCCTACAAATTTTGAAGAAGACACGATTGGTGTCATATTTCCGATTTGTCAAAAACTTAAATTTGGCTCATTAACTGTATGAAGAATCGAGCGTACTAAAAACGATTTTGGTCGTCAACACCAAAGGGAAAAAATTGAAAAAAGAAATCGTAAAAAATTAAACATTACACGTGTTGGGTAAATCGCTCCTTCGCAAGCGGAGGGAATTGCCCATTCATTTGACTTGTTGGAAAGAGTCGTGTAACCGTTTCAATGTAGGAAAAACAAAAACTCATACTTTAACTTAGGCTAGATGCACGGTCCAGTCGGTCAATGAACTTACCATAGTGACGTCATCGATTTTTGATATACTTCGGACAAATATGTTCACACTCACTACCGCTGGCCCATCTAAGTACCAAGCAAAATATACGGTTGATAATATATCACAAAGTAACGTTGACTAGGCCCTAGGAGCGTGTGGACTCTCTCTTAGTACTTGGCCACTCACCTTCTCACCTGAAAATCTTATATTTAGCTGTGGAATCTGTCAAGGTTACTGCTACAGTCTAAATATAAAACTAATGTTGCTAAGGTTGAAACTAACGGAAGACAACTAAAAATTAACTCTGAAGGGAGAACAGTGTCTAATTTGGCTTGTTAATAGGAATTTGTGTTCGTGTATGATACAGAAAACTGTTACAGGGCGTCTAATAACAAAATTGTTTTACAACAAATCGGTCGGCGAATCTTGTAGCAATTTCATTGTGGGGGAATTTAAAAATGAATTGTACGTAACGTCTTGACTCTATTGATTCGTGCCAGGACTTGGCTCGATAACATTATTGGGAAATTATCTAAATCCTTTAACTCACTTATTAAAACTTTATTCGTATCAATCGACTACACTTAAATGAGTGGCAGTTCTTAGAGTGAAGTATTTGAACTACCTAAGTGGCTAATATATAATGGTGACTCAGAATGACTGAACATCCCTAAGTCAAATTATGATGACTAATTACGTGTATTTACAGAATCGGCAGTTGATATTCATTTATTTACGTATTTTTAAATAAATATATATTCTGTTGTAATCGTAATCGCTTGGATACTAATTCAGTTGAATACACCATTTTTTCCTATATCTCACACACGATTTTCGCACACTGCCCACCCAAAAAATAATACAAAACTAATAAAAGTAAACAGGATAAAATATTTCTACGATGTACCTAAAATACCTATTATACTTTTAAAATTTTATTTTGTATTTATACGTGCTATTTTATTAGTAAATTTTAAATACGCTACACTAAATAACTATTATTCCCTGATTTACAATAACGTAACATAACTCGATCCTAAACGGATTATTTTCTCTACGTTTTATATCTACCTACTTAATTATTATCTTGAAGTTTATTAACATTCATTAGTATTTCATTTTCTTTACGTAACATATTAAGTGAATTGAGAAATATTTCATGTACATATTTAAATTCAGAATTTATTTCGGCGCCATTTTTTAGTGTTGCCATTAACCTCGTTTCATGATTTGTTGGATAAAGGTAGAAAATTTTAATAATTTCGGAGCAGAAATTGCTACATAATATTATTTAACGTAACGCCCGCACTCATGCGGCCAAAAGGAAGAATAAAAAAAATCCTGTTGAGTTCATGCTGTGAGAACTCACCCATAGCACACTCAGAACCACTTTCGAGACATCATTTTAAGTAATTCTCAGTGTTTATGAAACACAAAGAATAATTACTAACTTATGCCTAGAAAGTGGATTTTGCTTAATAAAATATTTGAAACACTGAAAGATCTATTAGTAGTCCCATAGTTAAGTTAGTTATCAACAATAGTAACTAAATTATAAACACGCTACAGAATTTTGTCTTTTTTTAATACCACTGTAAATGGATACGATTTTTTGTTCTAAATAATATCATTTGGTAGGTGAGTGTCCAATACATAATCATTCTTTGTTATATTTTTTTCGTTTCGACTTTTCTCTGTCCTATTACTATTGTTAATAACTGCAACACAAAGAAAAAGAGTCACGCATTACTCAGCACGATATTTCAAATTAAGAATTACTTATTAAAACATTTAAATTGAATATTAGAACATTTTAATACGATTTATATTTTACATGAAGTATTGTGCTGTAGTGCAGCGTTGCAAGCTACGCTCGAACATCGCTTCGCTTTCGTTACTAACCATCTTAATGTCGCTTATGGTGGTAATACTTCGGACGAACAGGTTAATATTAACTATCGCAGGACCATCTGTCGAAATATCAGAATTAAACCACCAGTATACATAATAGTGAGTAGCATAGAAGTTACACAGACTTTAAATTATCAGTTGTAATCAAATTAATTTAATACCTACACTGTAAAAATGTTTTGAATGTATACATACCGGGCACTCTAATGTTACAGCACTCTATTAGGTAGAGGCAGTGTTGAAGGAGAAATAATTTTAGACTCGAGAGCCAACGAATGTGTGAATATAATTCAGAGAATTTCAAATGTTATATGTCATTGAGACGTGAGTCTACTTCATACATAGTAATTTAGACTGTAGTTTTATCCATGATATTAAAGAATAAATAATATAATTGGTAAATGTATTAGTTGAATTTTAAAAGGTAACGAGTCCAAAATGTTATTGGCATAAAAATATAATGTAGTTAACGGATAATAATATTTAGGGTTGAAGAAATAATGTCACCATAAATGAATACGACTGCAATCAACTTGAAGACAGTCAAATAAGCAATAAATACCTCATATTTTTTTCACAACTATTAATATAACAGACAAACAACCCGCGCTCACCTCGCTTCGAAAAACCTCTCATTTTTTATTTATAAATTGTCCTACATTTAAACAATTTTTCATCAGTTTTCATATTTATACTACTTCGGTCTTATAAATGTCTTTTTTGAAAACAATAAGACCTTTAATTTATTCAATAATTCTATAGTATATCCCTATGTGTGTTTCTTATTCCAGGGAAACATATTTTATTTCGCGGGATGATAAATCCTAGACTAGAACCACAACGAAAGCTATGTACTCTGGTATTTACATTTTATTTTCAGAGAAAAACAGAAAAATAATCATAAAAGTACTGTTGTAACTCTTATATTGATAATAAGCGTAAATTAAAAACTTCAAGTAATACTTTGCTTACAGATTCAACCTCTTTATAGTTTCTGTGTTAATTAACTTTAAAGATCGTAACTTAATTACAATCACAATATCAAGAGTATATAGAATAGTTGTAAAGTTACTTTGAAAATTATTTATTCAATGTATGATGTATGTATTTATTCAATGAATTATACGTAAATAAAACTTATGTTCCATAATCTTATATTGACGTTTGAATTATATTCTTCGTACATCAAGAACAAAGTAATTAATTCAATCTCCATTCTACGTTCATTCCATTCTTTTTATTGTCAACTGTCAACCGAACCGTGTAGGCATACCTTTATACTCGTTAATGTTGCCATATACAGGTTATAATTTCCTACCATATCGTGAACAATAGGGAAATTAAAAACATCATTTTACATTTTTGTGTGGAGCAGTGTTAATTTGTAGTAAGCACGCCATACGTTAATATCTCAAAGCATAAATAATACTGTACATAGAGAACGAATATTATTGCATTTGTTTTTTATTCTCTTTACTTTACAATTAACGAGCCCAAATTGTAAAAAGCGTGTTACACGAAAGAAATATTTAGGTAAACGTACCGTTATTCATATCAAAACATAACTTTTTATTTTTTTATAAAGATGGTGGATTTTTAACATTAATTAACTGTCCTACAGCTCAGAGCTTTTATAAAATAGTTACATGGAGAATTATTTATCAATCTGATAATTTGCTTTGAAAGCTGCCATTTTAATTAAGAGCGAAATTTGAATACCGAATAAAAAAAAAACATGACTTGGAGTCAACGTCATGGCCAATTTTTTTGTACACAATATGTTCAATATAATATCATATTTAATTATAATGTACTTTGTTTAAAAAGTAAACTCAGCTATGACAAAGTTCTGGCTTTTGTATATTAAAAGCTATATTACGACAATAATATAATCTAAGTAAATCAGAATATTTTCACGTATTCCAAAGTATTAAGAACAGAATTCATTAGACTATCGTAAAATAGCGAATGAACGGAACAATTTTATTCTATTGTTCCCCAAAGCTTGATAAATGGACGGATTGCAACGTAGAACCTAAGCACTTGTCGTACCGACAGCGATATCGTTTTTATTAGAACGAAAAATATTTATATTAAATGAAAAACGTACGTAAATAAAAAATACTTATCTCATAATTCATTTTAAGTTTGTATTGATGAATGTTTGACTATAATCCCATCTGATGACAAATAACGATGAACTCTGAGGTACAGTGAGCGTTGACTCGATAAAACATCATTCAAGTTATATACTTTTAGTCTAATCGATCTCATTCAGTAAGCTCGCTAATATATTATTGTTTATGAGTCGTATAATCAAATAAAGCACTTATGTGTATTTTGTTTCATTCACACATACAATCAGTAACTTGTATACATGGGTCCCTCTTTGATCTTGTCCAAAGCCAACATACTGTGAGATCTATTTTCCATTTTTAAAAACTTAAACGTCACTATCTTAGTGTATTTGAGTACATTTTTCTCAAAAGCACGGATATTTCAATTCAATAATCGAGTTACTCGTAATAATGGCTATAAAACGCCGGAGAAATTCACGTAATAATTTATTCCAAAGTGAATTCTGTTTGTAAATGATGTCTACCTAAGAGCAGGCGAGTTACTACTATTTAATATAATGGGTTGAGAAAAATATATGTCTAGATATTTCATTGTAATGTTTGAGTTGGCGTTTCTCCAACGTGTCAAGCGGAAATTGTGACAATGTTACATTTAGCACTCGTTATCACATTGCATTACTTTTTTGACATTGTTGAAAAGATATCGTGTTCAATTTGAAGTTATATAATATTATATATGCGTCGTGCGAAGGAATGGAATAGCTTGCCTGCGTCGGTGTTCCCTCCTGAGTATAATGTGGGAGTTTTCAAAAGGAGAGTGA
>DWPA01000328.1:0-27293 GCA_018251375.1 Calpodes ethlius
GATTAGATATAAAGAAATGGTTCAAATATTTATTACAAAATTTCGCCCATATAACTACATATAAACAAACGGAGTTGGTTAAATAAAAGTGTGTAAAAATCAACTATAGTCCAACTTTCCCTTCACTTGAGTTACATGAGTAGATTGATTTTTCTTGTGTAAGCGCCCTCAAAGGTCCTTCCTTGGTTTGGGTACCCGCTGAGCAGATCATTTTTTTGCTGGTTGCGTAAATGTCTTATATTAATTTTTGTGACGATGTGTCGATTCCAACTCATGCATGTTGGTAAAATTAACCCGGCGCCAAGGTAGTTTCTAACAGTTTCATTTGTTTCCCGATCCTTTTTCGACCAGCAACGCAACATTGAAACTTATGAAAGTTATGAATATTCCTAATACTCTTATTGTAAATTGTAACCTAAAAGTTAAGCATTCTGGATCAAAATGTATGTAGATATCATTTGGTAAATAAATCATTTAAGCATCTTTTTTCCAAGTACAAAGAATATCACCTCATGCTTTTTTATCAATATAAGTACTGATATCAGCAACTAATTATGCACCTTTTGTCTCTTATAAGGGCCCTCAGGAGGATTGTTCCAATTCACATTTCACCTCTCCCCTACCTCATAGACAGAGAGCTACTTGATAGTGTTTTTATTATCTTATGTAAGAAAAAGCCAGATGGTGTATAAACAAAGTTTTCACTTACCGGCAAACCACAAAATGATTTTATTTACATATTACGTACTGATATTGGATATAAAAATAATCATAATGTATGCTTGTTTTAAAAATATATGATATACTAGGATGAGTCACTTTTGTACCTGGCTTCTTTTTTGGCTTTCATTATTTTCTATGTGTAGCAGGCATTCGTCTTTTTGAATTGTACGCCACCATATTACTATACCTACCGCACCACCTGGTAGATCGTTGAACTGTTCCCATTTTAAATAAATAAAACGATATTTAACAGTAAAACAATTTTATTTCGAAATTGAAGACAATACACAAAGGGAAAATTAAAATTTAATTAAATCATGTAACATTGTTATCCTTAAGATTAAAGTAAAAAAGCCATGATTTTGACAAAGAAGAAATACTGCGATTATGATAATGTCTTAAAAGTTACACTTAAGTGCAAAAGGGACTATATAGAGTCTAAAAATGCAGACAATACTTTTAAATTCGTGTCGTAACTTAGAAGGCCAAGCCGGCGTCGGCGTATGTGGTGAATATTTTCTCAATGGAGTTGGCGTACGCCGCTGTTCTCAGATCTAGTCCCAGGTTGAACTTCATGGCAGTCTTCATTATAGCCTGGAAATATTAACGATTACTTTTTGAATTGGGATAAATTCATCTAATACACACACATTATCAAAATAACTTTATCATATTAATTAATTATTTAAAGAACAGATTTATAAAATGTAGAGTAATTATGTTATATTGACAGGTACCGATTATCTTTGTTCACAATATGCATTAAAGATGTGTCGCATTATATAAAAAAAAAGATTACGTAAGCAATGCATGCGTTACGTTCTTGGTATCTATTGATTGTTTGTGTAAATTATATGAATATCAGAAAGAACTCCATAAACATAAGGTAATCATTCAGCACTGCGACAACTCGATAAGAGCTTTATTGATGTAATCAGTACATACCCTAGCAGATCTCTCCATGGTGTAGTCGAGACCAGAGTGCACGATGTCCTTTTCCGAAGCACCAGAAATCCTCTTCTGGAAAGACTCGGAGGGAGTGACGGGAATGCGACCACCGACGCGACCGAAACGTCTTTCGAGCGACTCTTGCACAGATTCTGTAAAATTCGTAGTGATTTTAATTAATTATACAATACACCCACCTAACCTGTTCTCAATTTATACTCGGGACATCAGCACATAATAAATAATAAGTTAAGATTTATAACATAACTTATAGGTATTTTTTTATATCTTTTTTTTTGTGAAAAAATATTTTTGAAGTTTCCTTTGCATAAAATATGTCATTTTTATAAACCAAACTATAATTATACATAGGTAAATATTTTATATAAGTATTATGACACTAGATAAAAGTCATATTTTCTGTAACTTTCGAAAAGACATACCCAGGAGATGGTAATTGGACTCCCGCTCATATTTGAACGTGAGGCGACCGTATGAGACGTGGTTGAGGTTCTTGAGCCACTCGAAGAAGGAGACGGTCACACCACCGGCGTTGATGTACAGGTCGGGGATCACGAGGATGTTGCGGTCGATCAGGATCTTGTCGGCGGCGGGCGTCGTGGGACCGTTCGCAGCCTCGGCGATAATCTGTATAATCAAATTAATATGATGTAGGATCACCATCATGGCTGCACCACTGCTGGGCTTAAGATCCCTATCTTAATGAGAGAGGTATACTCTACAGTCCAACAAGTTGGCCAAATACGGATTGGCAGACTTCACATACCTTTTGCATTATGGGAAACTCTTAATTAAAACAAAAACTTAAACTCTTAATTTAAATTTAATAAAAAAAATATTATGGATATGAAGTATTTGATATACTTTTATATTATACTTATCCTCTACAAAGATTAGTTGTTTTTAAGAATGATTCATTGTAACAAATTAAGGTTTGAGATATTACTTTATGACCTTTTTTGTGTGGAAATAATCAGGAGGCTGGACAGTGGCATAGGCTACTTGTTACCGCAAAAATACATCTTAGTTCTGAGGGAAAGCTCATACAATTCGTAATTTAATTCTTCAATAATAAAAGGTAATTTTTGTGAATTTTTGGGTGTAGAGCTATATTAATAATATTTTATTATGTATTTTAATTTTTTTATGTTAGTTGTATCGGTGCAAAGTCGAGGCGGGTCGCTAATACCTAATGTATGATGGTTGCCACAGCTGATACACCATTTAGTTTTGAAGCGCGTACTTTGATAACACGCGTGTAAAGAAATAAGAGGTCCTATATAGTCCTATAATCTACCCACTTGAGTTTATTGATACTTAAATCTTTCACACAGCAGGCCTTTCTGTTATCTGAGCGATTTGATAAAAAAATACATTTGGTGCCCCGTTATCGGACCAACTTGATAATTTATATTTGTTGCCCTTTTTCGACATTTTAAGTTGTTTGTAGACAAGTACTAAGTTGTTATGCAACCAAGTATTACGAAATGATTACATCCTATAACCATATACAATCTTGACGAGTAGGTACTGTTAGAGTCAGTGAGTATTCACAAACAATACTACAAGCTACTAGCTACTAGCTATCTCAGTGTAAAGTTTACATGATCCAAACGACTATATGATAATGGTCGAATTATTCTGATCGATAGGGGATCATACAATTATTTATTATTTCGAAATGTAGGCCAGGTCATTCGTATAAGATGTGATCGTTACCTTAGCTTGGATTTTGTGGGCGTTTTCCTTGTGGATCACTTGTTCGATGGCAGCGGGCACCAAGATGTCACACTTCTCGTACAACATGTTCTCTCCTTCGTAGGCCTTCGCGCCGGGGAAGCCGACGATCGTTCCGTTGTCAATTCTGTAGTCCTCAAGAGCCTGAAACGTTCAACAATATTACAATTTATAAGTAGTTATATTAAATACTTTAAACGAGACACGAACTTGAGGCACGGATCTGTTTCAAGTAAATTATATAAGAGTGTTAAATTTTTGACTGCGTCCTGTTATCTCGAATGTAAAGAATACAATGTAACGTGATCCCCTCGGCATAATATAGCTACATTAGCGGGATTCAGCAAAGATTCCCATGAGAGCTGTGGTCAAACAATTCGGAATTTCACGATATTTGTACGAAGAAAAAATGCTTATCTTTTAGGATTTTATCGCGAGGAATTATGTGCGGGAGAAACCAATATCACGAAATCATAAGATAAGAATAATTAGTGTCAACGTAAATGGCATTGGATCGCCGAATGCACCTTACATAACTCGATATATGCTTAGCTACATTAATGCAGTTATATTAAATTTTTTTTTACTTTTTGTTAATTTGTGTATCGATTAATACGTTAATAAGTGAACTAAACTGTTCGTCACATCTGCGTGGTGGAATTTTTAACGCGTTAGAACCGTGTTGTGGTAGACACAAAATATTTTTTATTTCAAATAAATAAATTCCAGGCGCCATTTTACTTTTCACCAATTTTTAGCCGAATACCACACACGTTAATCTATACTAGACCTAGACTATACCTAGATCATATACTAATTTCTAGACGGAAATTCGCGCCGTTGGCCGAATACGAAGTTTTATTATAACAAGCCAAATACGAATATTCGTTCGAAAATGTAGTCGCAGCAAAGTTACGGCGAAGCGGGCCGCGAACAATTGAACATGTTAAAATAAATAGATACTCATTTGTCGCCAAATATGCCAACATGTAAAATCTAGTTTATTTATGTTCGATGTGCTTTTGTTATATACATTTTTATATGTTTTATTTAATAACTTTTAATACGATATTGATATAGGTAAACTGCGAGATAAATGGCGAAATTTTATAAGCGTTATTCTAAAAAATGATGGTTAACAAGTATTCGGTACAATTTATCTGCTACTGGCCATTGCATTCTGATTTTTCAGTGGGCATAAACTACAAAACTAAAGAAGATAATTAAACTCTGGTTTTATAATCAGAGACAGCGTGCTTCTTCAACGTATAGGTACTTAGTTTGCCTACACGCTTATTCAGGTTTGTACAACAGAAATGGGACAAGCAAACATGGAATTAACGTTGTTTATTGAGAGCAAACATTTATACAATTCACCAGATAACGCGTCGTTAAGCTTCACACTATAGTAATTTTAATTGATATGATTATTATGGAATATGAAATCTCGATCGAATAAAATTATAACTTTACGATTTTTTTTCAGCACGTAGTCATTTTTGCTTTAGTTAGTTTGTTGGTTTTCTTGTTGTGTTTTGTAAATTACTATTTTGCTGGCTAATCTCCAATTTAAAATAGTTCTTTTAAATATACGATACAAATTGAGCACGTTACGGCGAAAGATATGAAATTTTATTTTTACGTAATGAAATAGGTAGGTACGTAATGTAAAGGGTAACAGGGTCTATACATCTAGGGCATAACCCATCCTCCCCCGTTCCAAGTGCATCCTGCTGAACCATGAACGAGGCTATAATCAACTTTTTAGTGGGAGGTCGCTGGACTCTGCCCACCCAGAAAATTCTCAATTTTATTTACAATTGTTAATAGTTCTAATTACTAAACAGGTTTGTGCATGCAGAATATTACTTTTAAAATAAAATTATTATATAAGTAGAAAACATCATAGGTAAAGATATTTTTACAAAAGCAATTAGTTAACGAACAATTTTGTTGCCCGCAGTCACGGTCTCCAGTACTCGTCCCGCTGTAGTTGTAAACTTATAGACACGGATACACGAGTAAAGAACCAAATAAGAGCTGCTATACGAAGTATCGTTAATGACCCTGGCTTCTTGCATGTTGGTAGCATTTTTAGCTACTAACAAGCGTGTTTTTTTACGTGTTTTGCAGTTTCGTAGAGCTAGAGATAATGTGGGTCCCACGCTTCTTTCTTGGCCAGCAACGTATCAATGAAGCTTCAAGTGTTATCGATATTCATGGACAATGATAATCACATACTAGGCGGCAAGTCTACTCATCGAATATAGCACGATTATATATTATAAAAATCTTTTTTTTATAACAAACGAAATTCTCGATTGTGTATTTTTAAATAATAACCCGTTCCAATAAGTGAGAATGTGATACCAATAAGTATAATATCTATCACAATGACGCAAGATAAAAACAAGTTTAGTAAAGGTCACTAAACCAGTGCTGTCACAGCTGCATACGTGATGATCATATCAATTTAATAACTGATACGACAATACACACAACATTTGTTTGATAAATACAACACTTTTATTGTACCACATATCAATTACACGACTGCCTTATCATCTTAAGCTTAAAATCAAGTGCTTCCTATTATTACGACTAGTAACTATGTGAAACTCTTGTACCTATAAACCCATTGTAAGATAGTCATGTTACGTAACTCATTCGGATTTTGTTCATGTCATTCATGCTTGCTACTTATAACTGTTCATCCCCAAATAGAATATCGCCTTAATCATTGGTTTAAATTTAATGACGCTTCGATTATTATTTTGTACGTCATCGATCACCCAAAAAATATTGAGATGCCCTACATTTAAAAATGGAACGCATCTGACATAACAACGTATATTTTTAAAAATAGAATTCAGTCAGCAATGACTTACTTGAAAAACAATTGTAGGTCTCCAATTGTTTCATACTTTTATGTTATCTAATATACATTTCAATTCTTTACCAAATCTAATTGCGTACATACGTATTATGTCGTCATCTTATTTTATAAGAACAGACATTTGAAATAAACTGTATCAGTTAAATATAAATATACTTAGATATGTAATGTTAAATGTCTTTACGAATTGATAAGATTTAAAAGAAATACAGTAGTTAATTATTATTGATATTGACAAGAACCATTCCTGCCAAGCGTGACGTTCTCGTCACTCTCTCGTGATTGTTCACGAGATATGATCATGTTTAACATTCGTATCTCTTGCCGAATTTATTGGGGTGAATTGAGTGAACTGCACCTACAAAATAAGTGTAAGTATTTATCTATAAATTAAAATTATTTCTAAACTTCTATTTCAGTTTTTTTTTAATTTCATCGCGTTAACACGTTGTTGAATCTGTAATGAGGTATTTTTGTGCTAACTTCGTAAACAAATCTGAAGAGTTTTCTTCGTCATTTCTTCATTTCCATGATTTCCATGACGGACCATTTCAAAACGGTGGTAAGATCATAAAATTATCCTGCACTTATGTCAGCAATATGCTGATAGACAAAAAAAAATATGTTTATAAGTGCAGCAGCAATACTTATAGTACATGACTAAATGATTTAGAAATTAAATATTAATAAACTCATTACTGTATGGATCACAAGTACCAATAATATAAAAAAAAAATATAAGATTTTTTTCTCAAGTAAATTTGGGTCTTTGTAAAATAATATTGTATAGCTATTAAAATGTTTTGTAACGTCTTCAATAATATGATTAATATCATTTATAATATGATGTAATAGGAAGGAAAAATCCTGTCTAAAATATTTTGTTGTATTGTATGCCTTTGACGAAAAATAATTATACATAAATATTCCACGAGCAAAATTATTGTGGGAAGGAATAAATGACTATTATTATAAGTTATAATTTGAACCATAAATTAAAAAATAAACTGTTTTCTTAAATTTATCATCAAGCGCAAAAACTAGACATTGTTTGGTAATTAATACCTAGCCTACGCCAATATGTCGTGATTTTACGTTCAATGTAATATCGTGGGCTCGTGCGCCAGAAATTATCACGTCTAACATTCAAAGGCTCGTCCGTTTACCCACCTTACGTAATAAGTAGGTACTTTTACAATAAAAATTATCACGATAAGTCTGAATCACAATATTATGTATTCGATAACAGTTGCTAAGTTTTCGTCATGTTTTTCTTCACGTATTAATGTTTATCTTGCCGCTTAATAAGAACACAATAATTATATAACACTGCAAATTATTTTTTAGGTTGTACAAAGTAAGGAGTAGGTATTATATATAGTTATATAAGAATAACTAGTTCATAAACTAATACCAAAACGCAGAAAACCTAAACTTGTATAGCTACATACGATGCATACGATAACTTTAGAAGCTATAGATGATGAGCTCAACATAAAGAGATCTCTAGATTTGTTTTTGTAACTTGGCATTTCTACGTTTAAAGTCTAATGTTGACAAAATCGAGTAGTTGTCACGGGTTTTTCCACCAGCGGTCAATGTACATAGGACGTAGCGTAACCTAGAAAGAAAGAAGCGACGTCTCCCTTAAGATTCATCTAAGAAAAATGTTGCAGTAGACACAAATATCGTGGACCCAGAATTAAGTAGACTACTTATAGAACCTAGTAACAGAATAGACTTCAAAAAGTATTTTCCGATTTTATATTACTCATATCTTATCGCAAAGATCACGTCTTTTTAAGTCTTGTAAAATATTTTTTACATACGAATCTACTTCAGTAACTAATGAGGATTGATAAGAGTAAAAATCTACACGGAAATACTTAATCTATCACTCAAATAGAATATTAAGTAAACCTATCAAAGTGATAAAAGCGTTTTTGAAATAAGCATAAAGCAGTTGCCATATTAAATAAAGATAGATAAATAAGAACTTTATTATTGTAAATTTCTTATTCCGAGTTAGAGGATTTTTATGAACAGTTATAGTTACACTTACACAAAGAGAAACTGTCTTACCTTGGGGTCGATACCATCGGGGTTGTGGATGGCTCCGTCATGTTCAATGACTCCGATGCAAGTGGCTCCGGCGCGGACCAAGTAACGGCATGTGTGCAGACCCACGTTACCGAAGCCCTGCACGATGAAAGTCTTTCCACCCCAGCCGGGGGTCGTGCCTGTTGGGACACAGCGCCAGTATCAGTAACAAGAGCATGTAGTGGTAAGCGTATAGTATTATCTGTCACTAATAAAATCTCAAGTTGCTTCACGTACCTACGTGACGCGTGTCCGACAAATTCGACTATGTTATTCGTTTTTGTGCTGAATCTTAAACATGTATGTGTGTAACTTCGGATGTTATCGTCAACTGTATCGATAGTGTTTGACAGATTATAAGACTCAGGTTGGGAACTAACTATTCCTAATGTACATATAGTATTCTCTAGTCCCCCTTCGTTCGGGGAACCTCTGCTTACGTGTAAAGCTGAACTCCGAATACAAAAGAGGTCACAAAACAGTCGTAGCCTAGGTTTAAGCACAAAAATATGACATGTTTTCAACGAGCTATTATTCGAGATCTGCACATTTATAGATAATGAATTTATACTTTAGTCTGTTTACGTATTACATCAGATTATTACCATAACCGTATCGCTAGTTATAAATGAGAATGAGAAATAAACTTCAGAATTTTCATATCAACATCATTGCGTAACGTCGAGAAAAGATTGGCATAAAATCGCGCGTCGCGTAAAAAGATGAAAATGTTGGTATGTCGGAATAAGAAATGAATAAGATGCATGGAGAATAAGTTTCATATAAATTCAAGATTAAATTATAGAAATCGAATATTATTAATATCTTAAACATCGATTATTTTATATCATTAATGCGTTTACATATAAAATCGTTTGGGTTTTGAACATAAATAATTTACGCGGCAAAATAGTTTCGAAACTACAAGTGCGTCATTTGTCTCTGTCACTCAAGTGTTACAGTGTTAGCCTTTATAGATCAGATACGTAGTATATGTTCCAGATTTGGAAACATCTGTCACGCATCCAACACGCGCTGTTCAAATTCGAATTTATTTACTTATCTAACATCGTCAGAAAACTATTCATTGCGATATGAAAAACATACTTATCAAAAAATATAGATCACGATATTATGATAAAGTGAATATTAGATATTCTGATAACCTAAATCCACTATACAACCAAACTGATATTCACTTAACTGTTAATCAATATCTAATTACCCACATCTATAACCAATAGAGAACATCAATCATCATTCGTGCCTCAATCCTTTCAGTACCAGTATTCATAAGTTCATAAATGTTTTCGTACTTGATACTTACCAATCATGCTCATGTAGTTTGCCTCGTTAATGAAGTTTTCGAGACCGTGGAAAACACCGCGACCGGTAGCTGACACTCTGCCGTGAATACCTCCCTGTACAGAAGTATTTCGATTTAAAAAAAAAAGGTTACCATTCATATAAGACTTGATATATCGTATGATTACTCGTCCGTTGGTTAAAAATAGCCAACTAATGAACAGGTGGACGAAAGGTCTAAATCTGCGATTTACTTACAGTATACGATTATGTACGTATTTGTCTAACATACCTGATTGATAGGTTTCCCGGTAACGCAGGCGTGCGCGTTGATGTCCTGGTAGCCGACAGTTTTGGCGTACGTGTCCGCGATCCAGGACATTTCGCGCTCACCAGTGCCCATGTCGGGGGCGGGTACGTCCACGCCGGGCCCTATAACAAAGAAATACAATCTGTAACGTTCCTTTGTGCCTCGGCTTTTCAACCGGGATCGCGGTCGTATTACATGGTGTAAGGACTTAGGGCGAATGCCTTTCCCAGGCGGTGTTTAGTGGGTAGGGGCCCGGGCGAGTCCCGCACAACCGATGCGGCTGGCCGTGTAGGAATGCTAAGAGCATTCACCGCTTCCCTCCCGCATGAGGGTAGTCCAATTCCCCTTTGACTGGATGCAAAAAAAATGTTCCCATTTTTCGCCAATAGTTACAGTTCGTTTAAAAGCTGATTTTCTTTACAGTATTATTATTGATAGGTTTACCAGTATTACATCCTTTATGTATAACTTGGTCCCTACAATACTCTAGGCCGCACCAATAGGGCCAATGAGATAAAGGCAGTTAGCAAGTAATTTTATTTACAAGTATTAAATTCATTCAGTGTACAATTTATGCTAACAACTCGAGAATATAACGAACATTAACAGGATTGCGTGGCATCCACTTACGACTTAAGTACCGGCGGGGGATAAATATTCAATGTCCAATGGCCATTACGTACTATAATATAATATTTAATACCATACAACAAGAAAAATGCGAAGAGCGAACAGTGAAACTCCACGATTATCCGATAGAAGTTTCCGTCGTTCCGTTCGAAATTATCGCGAAAAAATAAATCGTCTAAGCGAAAATATTGCTTCGATAACTCATTCATAAAACAGTAGCAACTCTGCATTCTTTACACGTAGACATAACAATACATAAATGCTGAATACCGTTCGGTCTAGCCACATACTGAAGCATTTGTCAAACAATACTCTGATCGTTATTATTTGAAGTGTAGTCGCCTTATGTTGCCCTTATTGTGTTTCTAGGTTCATCACGTGTTATGCAAGGTCGTGATCACATTAACTCGTGACTAAACAAAGTGTTTCTCCATTTTCACCCGTAGGTAATCGCTTTATCAGCTTGCTAAGTTATAAAGAAGTTGCAATTTACCAATCAAATAGCTGCGAAGCAATATTTTTAAGCTTATTACTAACAAGATTGCCAATTTAATGACTTCATTGTCATGTTTGAAACTATTTTAAAATTCTTAATGGCACATGTCGGGATATATCGGATTTAAATGGAATTTTACAAATTGATTTGGAGCGTAATCTCGTAATACTTTTATCTTAACAGCCTTAACTTGACACAAAAGCAGTTAGCGTAATGACTCCATTTAGGTACAATTAGTGCACGTAAAAAGTACTTCAGAATAAACATCATTGCCTTGAACAAGTACCTATATGTAGAATACATTGACCCGGAGCCAGAGGGAGACCGGTCGATACTTTTGCCCACGCGCTGTTCGTTCCTAATTAAACTTTACTATGTGTTTCTTTAGCATAAATCATATTTCTATGACGTCATTGTTAGATCTCACAGATAAAACTACACTTGGATTTAAGTCTTATCTTAAAACTTACAATCATAATACTTTGATAAGTCTCGCCAAGGTGGACTTATTATTCTGTTTATGAAAAAGGTTACTAAATGTTTGTTTACGAAAGCAATAATTATTTTGTATTATGTTATATAAGATGTCGGCCATTGATAATGACAGACATTGAATAAAAATCAACTTAAATAAACGTAAACTAAGCAAAAAATATGATCTTTTGATAATTGAACTGGTCAAGCATGGAATAATGCAATTCCGTCTTGGAACAGCGTAAAAGACAATATTAACAACGTAAAAAAGATACTAAAGAGTCTTAGCCCCATTACTAAAATTGAATTTGGATATTATTATAAAACTTTTTGAACAAATAAGCAATTTATGTTTCTCTCTCAGAAGTTCTAAATCAACTTCCCAGACATCGCACACATTTTATCACGATGAAGTTAAAGTGACTTACCAATGAATCCCTTCTTAGCCAGCTCGAGGGTGAATCTTCTGGTGATCTTCTCCAGCTCATGCTCGGAGTACTCCTTGGGGTTGATCTTGATGCCGGCCTTCGCGCCACCGAATGGCACGTCTACGCACGCGCACTTGAATGTCATCAAAGCTGACAGGGCTTTAACTTCGTCTCTGGTCACGTCCGTTGAGAAACGAATACCTGGGGAGAAGAAATTTATTTTATAAATAACTTCAGTTACGTTAGTTTAGCTAAATATATAATTTCATCCAATCCTATCAAGAAAGAGAAAAAAACCATCGAGATCACGGAAAGTTGTAAATATAGTATGGTTACGATAAACATAGATTTAATATCGTAAACGATTAGTTTCTTAATATCGTGATGTATTTTTTAGATATATTTTATTTTCACCTAACTAAGCCTAAGGGTTAGGCTTGAGATGGTTACACATGGCTATTGACGTTCTAACTGTCTAAGTGTTCTTATTCTAAGACACGAAGGAACACATGAAATATTTATGTCTGTCAATATAAATGTGAATGAATCATCCTTGACATAGGTATGTGTTACATATTCTAGTATGTGTGTAACTCGTAAATTAGTGTGTGAGCGTTTCAACTTGGGTGATACTTAGCTGTCTATAGATTTTATTAAGTTCACAACTAGGTACACGAGAACGTATCGGAATCGATTTAATTAGTATGCATCCGGATCTTCTATCGATACCTCGACTGCAATCAGTAAATACAGCTTTAAACCAGTTCTGTTTCGTTTCATTTTGAAAATACTGTTATATTTAGGAACTTTCTTCCTAAGATTATCTTAATAAACAAAAAGTGAGACACCATAAATTGAAAATATTTCAAAATTGTAAAACGCTGAAAACTAAATAGTTTTTTTATTTTTGTTTCCGAGCATGAACATATTTTTTAATGCTTTATTTTAAAGAAACTAAATAATATAATTAAAAAAGTGTGTGACGATATCAAGTATACGGTATAATAACGCAATTGATTTTGCATTGTTGCAGTAGACATTATGAAGAAACATCAAGTCATTGCCAATGTTATAATGTTTATTATTATTAAAATAACAACGAAAGTGTCATATGTCAGTTTTTATAGTAAACGCAAGCGCATATGCCGCTACGCCGTGTATGTGTCTATTTAGAATAAAACGAAATTCACAATAAATTGATTATGAAAACCTTATGATTTCGAAAAACAAAAAAAAAAACAGTTCTTAATATTTGACATCTCATTCAATTTAAAGTAACCGTACGTATATGTTAAAAATATTAAATGTTTTCAATTATGGGAGATTTTATAGATTTTGTCCCGTATTTGTTTACAGTCTCATACTAAATTGTTTCTAAAGTATGAATAGGTATATAAACTATGAATGATATAAACAAATTTGAAGTAAACTCTTTGCTGATATTATAAGTTATAGAATAACGGTTGTTATTTTACAAACCATGCCAGTTATGTAAGGATAATGTAGAATGAAACAGTTACGTCACCATCCTGCAGCTTCGTATAAAACATTTTAAGCGTAAGGATTGGCAGCCTCGCCAGGGATTGGATGCCAAACTCAGAACTTTGAAGTAACACTAACAAGGTGCTTTAAAATTTCGAAACGAGATTTCAGGACTGCAAATAAATATTTTATGGAGAGTACATAGATCTATGCGAAGATTTATATCTAAGTACCCTCGTAAAAATTAAAATATAACAGGAACATTTTGTTAAAACTCGTCTTCGCAAACTCGATTGAAACATTAAAGCAAAAATAGTTATAATTTCAAAGGAATCAGTTGTAGAAATAGGTATCATTATCATGACGCGCGTTCCGCCTGTACACTACGTAGATACCCATGTAATCTTTAGCCTAATTGGCAATAGATTAAACACATTGTAATTTGAATTGCATTTCAATTTGCATTCACTTTCGTTATCTTTCTAATATTAATGAATGACTCATACTGGTAGTTCTTGATTAATATCGTTCGATGTTTTTATCACATTTCATTAAAATTACATCTCACTTAATACTCTTATTATCTATCATGTGACCTTCGTACTAGCAAAACAAAAAATACAATCTTATCTACAGTAATGTTTCACTATTACCCTAATATTAAGTTTGTCGCCAAGGCCTCGGTTTTTCCACTGTTATTATTAACTTGATATCTAATACATGTTGATGGGTGTTCTTAAGATAAGATCTTTTCACTTCGTTGCCGGCCATTGTTATTTTTATTAGCCCACGAGTGAGGTGCTACTGGTAACATGAATGTACACGATTACAGGCTTTCCTGCAACGAAATAAGAACTAGTACCTACTAAATAATATATTTAATGTTGCCTTTGTTTTTTAGTCTCCGATATCCGAAATTAGAGCCGATACTGCAGGCTTGCGAGCGTTCAGAAAATATTTATTCCGGTTCTGCTACGAGTATCGCGCTACTACGGAATAGGTAACCATTTTTATCCACACAATTTTAAACAGTTTTGAAAGATATTATGCCAAATAAAATATTAAAGAAAGGAATAGATATTTTAGGTATCTCTGCCAACGGGAGATAGGTCTTCAGTAAAAACTGTTAGGTACAGTTATTTGGTATCGATCTGTTACATAAGCCAGTAGTGTATACTTTGTAAATACCTGTATAGAAAGTTTAGACTCACATTAGGTGATTAGATCATACTAGAGTTGTCAACTTGTCACCCGTCCCGATTTGGACATTATTATTCGGGCGATGACGGCGGTACATCATAGCTATCTACATATTTAATCCCAAATTTCGTTAGCACCACTTGTTTGTCTTACGTTATAAGAATGCTACATAATATCCATTAGATGATATTTTTATCAGTAACGATCGCAGTACAATTGCCTTAATGTTTTAGCGCGTACTGGCCACTTTAAACTCAATTGGAGTAACAAAAACACACGATTAGCATAGTAGCAGGCGCTTTGCTTCCACGTTTCGTGGTATTGAAAACGCGCGTTTGAACGACTGTATTAATGCTGCACGTCATTTTAGCGACGAACTGCAAATGTCAAGGCCTGATGTTGTCGCTACTACTAGCATACGAATAGCGTTCAGCCGATATGTTGAGTATCTTATCTTAATAAACGGCTCGTAGCAACAAGAAATTTTGATCGAAACGTAATAAAAATGTAACTATATTAAGTTTAAACGTTTTTTATACACTCGATGGTCAATGGCCGAGCCGTCGAGCATCATCCCGTTTTTAAGTTGATATTAGTGGTAATTTTTTTAAGACCATTTAAAATAAATTCATTTTTATCTCGCAAACAAGGACGAAATTAATGCGTCGTATCCCTATAGATTAATGTGGGTAATATTAGTAAAAGTTCCAATCACCAAAGAAATCAATCTTACACATTGTATAAATAAGTTATGGGCTAAAATCGCGTATAAAGCCAAATTAAAAAAAAGTTTGTGAAAAAATAAAAACTGCGTGAATTCCGTTTTTGTATATGTACCCTTGTATATGTACCCATTATTAGTAGAATAATACAACACAATTACTATTACACTTAGTTTTATAAAAAAATTGTGTCTTCCTCGAGTATTGTTCTATTGTATTTCGTAAGTTACACTTAACTATTTTCTAATAGAAGGGGATAAAAATTGGAGTGTCCATCTAGGAAGCAACACTATTTTAAGCTAGAGTACCTATTTTGAATCCCTCGCTCTACTTTACTTCCACTCTGGATTAAAAAGCCCTCTGACTTAAAAGTGCATAGCTTTTACTTCTCTTGGTTAACAATAAACTATTATATTTCCGTAGGTACAAAGGATTATAATACTTATTATATTGATTAGCAATAATAAGCATTACATTTTACTTACATTACATTCATATTAATAGCTGGGGACACTTAAGAAATAGTATCATGTAGGTGTGTCTTGAATGTGTGAGTTGATTGGCCGTGTTCAGGCACGTAACATATCCGGCGTCCGCGTGACCGGAGATGATGATCATTGGCATAGTAGGTAGGTACCTACTTTTTGCGAGTATTTTATTTCTGAATCATTTTAAGACGTAAGAAAATCTCACGTTATATTGACACTGTGACGATATTGTTTTAAGATTGCTAGAAATATTTTATTATTAATTTATAATACAATAGGTGTATCTGTGGTTCTACAATACGTCAATATTAGTTTATGAAACCACTTATACTAGTAGTTATATAGGAACAAAATCTCACTGATTGGAATTGAGAAGCTGAAATATATTGGCTATCACATTTCCAAAGGCAGATGTGATATATATCTCTGATAATGGTAGTCGTTATTTGTTTTTATACTGACTTTGCTGATTCCGTTTATTATTTTCTGGCAAAAGAAGAAATTGTCTCAATTACCATGATGCCCAGGTTTTGATACAAAATTATTTTAGTTGAAACTTTGAATTCTCTAAGTTTTTGCTAATAGGTATTTATCTATTCGATAATCACTTGACCGTAAAACACCTAATAGGATCGACGATATTTTTCAGTTTTATTTCGGAACACAAAACTGGCATGTTTCCCATAAACCCACTCGTTATAGTTTGCGCATTGTTATTAGGCACGTCCACAGACGACCTACAGATCGGGATGTTGACTCTTAAATGTAATTTAGTAAATTTAACTTAATTACGAATAACTTATAGACGTTGTAGCTATTTCGTTCCTTTAATATTTAACTAAGCTCTTGCTTGGTTCGTAGTCTAGACATCATCAAATGCCTTGCCTACATTTTACAGTAACTTATCTATTAACTACGTTTTAAAATATAACACGAACGGTTCTAACATAATAAATAAAAATATTTACCAAGTAAGAATCATTTATCAACGTCCCTTGTTTATCAAAGCTGCCTAGCCTCTTTTACATAACAACCGATGACGACATTGACAACTTAGTACGTGACCAATTGTACGTAAATGCTCGGTTATTATTAGGATATCAAATTAACAACAACATGCTTACATAGATACATAAAAATCGTTATAAGTAAATATTAAACCAATTTTTATAGCACGGAGCAACATAATGACGCTGCGCTCGCGTCACAGCCACGCCTCCTGTTGCTAATCCCGACGTAGGTATGTATCTAAATTTGTATACTTATCTTCATGTTGGCAATGCCGTACGACATGTATTGTGATTGATAACGAATTTCTTATCACGGCAAAATTATCGCCTAACAAAGGAATTGTTACCAGCCTACACAATTTTGGAGAAATTACACATCTTCAAGATTACGTAACTTTTATTTGGAAAGTATGAAGTATATTGAATAAGTAAAAAGATCTTAAAATGATAATGACATTAACAACGCAGCATTTTAATTTAAACACACATGTACCCATGAAACATGCTGTTAAATTATTTTGATCGGCTTAATTACAGGCATCCTGTTTTTTAATTGCAAAATACATGTTAATAGATATACCACATAATACCATGTTAGTGTGAAATATTAAATAATTCCACACAATATAATACTTATACCGGCGAACAACAGCTCGAAGGACCAAGAACAAAGCAAAGAATAATTATAACCAATTTCATAAGTAATTGTTATTTTATTTGTTCTATGGGTTGCAAGGATGCAAAGTATGTTTTTACATGAATAGCTATCAAAAGCTTCAAATGGAGATATTATGAGTCTAAATGGTTACACAGAAAAAGTAGCGAAAAAAGTAGTTTTTTAACGGGCACAATAAAACAGCATCCCCAAAAGTTTGAAGATCACAGTTGTTATGACCAACCACGTCAAATGTGTTACCAACACGCCCGCGTTGGTACTGTCAAGTTTGTAGCAGCATACAGCTAGCGACCACCCATTGTTAATCGAACTGTCACGTTCGTTAGTCAGTAGGCTACATACATGACTTGGACACAACAATGCATGGAAGTTGCTACCTATATAAATATTCTAGTAAAACGGATTTAACTCCCCATTGAATAAAAATGTGAAACAGTAATAAACAAATTTAAAAAATCTGTGTAATTGTGAAGTTTATCAGTAATAGTGGGAGTAATTTTATTTATTTTCAAGCTATCGATTGTTCAATAGTTTATATCGATATGATTATGAGCATAATTTACCTTAACCGGTATTTACACCACACCTATCTCTACAGGCAAGATTATCGCAATCAGCTTACAAGAACCGGTCTTTACGACTAACGAAATATTATCGAACTCAGTCTAAACATTATTACTACTGATCCAATCGACATTCATTATCATTTTCAACGATGCACTTTAACAAGTTCAGTTTTCTCACGTTCATTGCACGATCATTACAACCTACACTTTCAACAGCCCTATCTATAAGACATCTTTTGTCATGAGTGAGACTTGCGAGACTTTGCAACCCAAATATAAAATAACCAGGTCACTCGGAAAGGTAAAGCGGGCGACGAAAATAGTGGCCACCTTTGTCGTGGTAGTAGAACTCGCAGAAGAAAACATACTGGCAATGAAATATTTAAAAAATAAAGGGGTTATAAGTTAGTGTAACGCTAGAATGCATCAGCAAAAAGGGCAATCAATATGACTCATTCCGTTAATCCACCCTAGGGTGAACAATTCAGTATTTTCTTTCTGATTATGCACAGCAAGACGGCAACAGTAAATATACACATACTAAAGTTAAATAAATTGTTAATAACCACGCTTAAACCAAGATTATAGTTATAAACTGCATTTCATATTACATATTCATTTCTATCAAATTTAAATTCCTCGTTCAAAATATTATCCCGTTCATTTATGTTTAAATTATCTCCATTAAACATATGATCGACCAAATAATAAGTACTGAAACTGAAGTTGTTAAGGATACACTTTATTAAACACGAATGTGCACAGTCTTATGAAGAAAAATCGAATTTCCAACACGCGTTTTCGAGTATCCGAGTATTCGTATATCGTATATTTCGAGTAGGGTTAGAAACCAAGGACAAGTAACAATGTAATATAACGTAGTTGCCATGCCTAATGGTAGGAAAAACTTCAGTTCACCTGAGATGTGTATAAATATAATTTTATAATTCGATTTAAATTAATGTTAATTTCAGATTCGGATGGAAAATTTTTAAATAAGACGATAATAATACGGAGAATTAGACGATTATTATTTTAATTCGTAAGAAATTAATTTAATAGTAACAGTCTATATTGACTAATAGATTTAAATTTTGTTAAGTTTTAATAAACGAACTTTGAATTTTGTGTACGTTATACAAAGTTATTGAGAAGGTAACTTGTCTAATTTAATTTAAACCTACCTAAGGGTAAAGATAACGCCCCTTTATATTTGTCGTAATTCAACGCAATGCGGACAAACATAACATACATATACAGACTACGTAGATGTACATAAATGAGGTTTTGCAAAACTGGAGACAGACCTGCTGTTAACATGTTTCGATGTTAGATAATGTATAAACTTATCATTAACAATCAATCAAAGTACAATTGTAGAAATCACGAGTTTGATAAAAAAGTAATGATCCTTGTTGTTTTTATTTTAAAAGACAGCTGAAGGTGAGATACATACATCGTTATCAGAATTTAGTGAAAAAAAAATTATGGAAAATTTTAACAATTATACCAAAAATTTGAAGATTCCTATAATTTAACGCTTTGTTAGTGGACCGTGTAAGGTTAAAAGGAATAATTTTCATTTTAGGAGAGTCAGAATTTAGGTTATGTTCATGTGGATTTTGGTTGTCTACGTAACATTACGGACATTACGGCTGGTAACGTCACGTGTCCCTCGAGCTATAAATAAAAATGTTATATTCTACATCATAGCAGCCTCCGCTAAGCTCATGGAGTAAAATACATTGTAACAATAATTTTGTTGAAGTATTACAAAGCACGGCACTTACCTCCCTTAGTTGGAGTTCTGTGTGATGAATGTTGAGCCCTGTAGCCGAGGATCATTTCATAATCGCCGGAATCACGTCGCAGAGGAAATTGAATTTCAATAATGTGATCACAAGGTTGCATAAGTTTCAGGATACCGGCGACTTTCTTTTTCTTTTCTTCGATTGTTACTCTGGACTTCATGTCTTCTACCAGTTTATCCTCGATTACCTGACAAGCTCTGTGGAAGAAGTACTCCACCATATCAAAGAATCTAGGATTTGCACTGGTTGGAATATCCTTGAGCCTGTCAGGAATTTCATGGTTTGCATAGGTCCGGCAACAAACGTTTACAGCGGCAGGCGTGATCCTGAGAATATTGACTCCCTCATTTTGAATGGAATTCTTTAGAGGCGGAACTACTGTCTTGGCGAGGTTCTTTAGATGTAACATTGTCACTGATTATTTAAGTACTAAAAGCCAGGTATGGTATCGGGTCGCCCTACACTTAATGATAAAATACACAAAATATTAGTGTAATATACTATACTGCAGTGACGACCCGCCCCGACGGACTGCGAGTCTTTCTTTGACTATATTGACTTTATGTAGGTCTTGCTTACACCTAGTACCTAAATAAGTGTATAAAGTGTGGATACGAACGAGCGAGTGAAACGAACAGATGTATAAAAACGAAAACTAAATGTCAGTCTGGTTACGTATTCGGAGAAATGGCGATGATATATTTCTATCTCACTCTGACCACGACAATGTCTGACAGATATGACAATATTGCCAGTAGGCAAAGCATAGAATATATATTTATCTGAAGAAATTTAGCTAGACATGTTACGTGTTTTTGATAGTTTTTCTTCCTAACACTTTTGTTTTCATGGTGGAGAATTTTTGCAAAATAGACTAAAACAATACATAGCTGACAGCATGATAGAATTCAATAATTCACGCACGATATCGCGATTAATTATTGCTTATATATAGTATTTAAGTTCTTACTTACTCTGTGGAGTATTATCAATAAGTCTAAAATCAATGTGATATGTCATTTACAATTTTGCAAAAGGTGTATTGTTTTGATAATTCTTGCCATGTTTCGCTTTGATTTTGTTATACATATCGTGAATCTCTGAAAGTTAAATTGATAACTTAGGTAGAAAAGTGAAAATTATAACATAAATACTAATTCAGCTTTTTTCCTGCCTGTCTGTACTTAATTATAATAAGTTCGTCCATTGACTCACCTGTTTTACTTGTATTTATTGATCACGCCCGCTCTGATTTTATAAATAATATATTACGTCTAAAACTACTTGCATTATAAGAAAGTGATTTATTTATAATATTCGGTAAATCCAATGACTTGCGTAGTCACTACTACTAGAGAAAGGTAAATGTCGGTGCGCAACAGTTTTTATTAGTGAATAATTTAAGATATCCATTTACCACGTAAGTATTTAATGCCTGTTAACGACAAAAAAATTGTATGTATAAAAATATTATCGTATGTTATTTTTGCCTGGCGATTATAAAGTGCTTTAATTTCCAGAATGACTATCATAGACTCAGAGGTATCTCACAAAGAGATAAATATATTACCCGATGAGTTGTTGATACACATTTTTAAATGTTTATCTCTCGAAGACTTGCTGTCTTGTGAGAAAGTGTGCAACAGATGGATGGCGTTAGCCCAAGATGCAGCAGTATGGAGGAATATAGTTGTTGTTTACAATGGAAGACAAAACCATTTTAATGAACCTGAAAAAACATTTGATATTATAAGTGCACATGCAGATTTTATACGTTGTATTAAATTACAGAGTGTTGATAGTTATGCCACTGTTATGCTCGTAACTAAAATGTGCAATTATTTAGAATCTTTAGAATTAATAATGTGCCGAATGTCACAGGACTTTGTTTCCTATGTAATAAGGTGGCCTAAGTTGAAAAAAATCAACTTAAGAAACTGTTACACGGGACCTATAAATGAATTTGATTTTTCTATTCAATATGATCATTTCAAAGAGTTAAATTATTTAGCGTTGTCTGATTTTGGTCTCTGTTCAACTAATTGTTATGCATTATTACAATGCCAATATTTAAGTCATATCTTGATAGAAAAAATTAAAGGTCTACAACTTAAATTCATTCAAGAACTGATTTTATCAAAACAAAAGATACTTGTAACATTGCATGTTTATGGTGGCGATGCTATAGATGATGATTGTTTGGAGTATATAACTCAGTGCCCGCGATTACAAGACTTAGCAATTATTCGATGTGAAAATCTAACAGACAGGGGTTTAGCAATGCTTGCAAACATTAAGGAAATTAAACATTTGCAGATTTGGAATAACCATCAATTTTCAGAAAATGTTTTGTTGATGACGTTAAAAAGCTCTTCAATGATGAATTTGCAAAGGCTTAGCTTTTCCAAAATACTAAATGCATCACCTGTTGTTGTAGATTTGCTATCTGAACACTACAAGAATCTTAAATTTTTAGCACTATACCAATGTCCTAAAATAATAAATACTGATTATGAAAAACAACTGAAATCAAAATTTAGGAATATAGATGTAGTCTTATATTGATGTACAACCTTTTAGAGGTGGAATTATATATGAAGTTAATAGTCAAGAATCTCATGAAACTAGTCACTATTTATTAATTAACTTTATTGTAAGTAATATTCATGGTTAAATCAAAACTGAAGGTATTATTATGTATTGAAACAAAATGTTCTACCATAGTTGCAGATTTAGATTAAAAATATTTATAAGTAGAACTATGTTCATTCATCAATATAATAATGTTTAAAAATTATATCATATTCATTAAAATATATGTCTGATAATAAGAATATCCAAATAAATTACTTACCTAAGCATTCCTTTTTTACTACAGGCCTATTACCCAAAGGTACCCAGTAACAATACTTAAAATTTGTGTGTGTGTTTTTTATTGAAATTGAAGTTTACAACTGTTCCTAGCAAATTATCTATCTAGATATAATTATTTAGAACTATCATATGAAATAAAATAGGTAAGATATGGGAATTGATCATTGAAATTTATTTTTGTTTTACACATAATAGTTATATCAATGTGTCCTTGCCTACAAGTAACTTCAAACGAAATAACAAAACATCACAATAATTATCGACATAAAAAGTAGATATACCTCATATCATATCACTAAACGATGTTTTACAAAAAATTACAAATATAAATTGGTTACTTAAAATGAATTGATAATAACTGTACCACATATTTACAATGATATAATTGTAAGAAAATAAACGAGACATTTTTTTAATAATTCATCCGTCATGGTCAATTGAGAGTAAAAATTATGAAAAAAAATATTTGCTAGCCGTTTTAATTGGTTATCTAAAGAGTTCCATCATGAGAATTGTGATAACTGTAAGATCGAGGTTGCAGACGCGCTAATTAAATGTTATATAGCGCTTACATTTTTATTAAGTAATGGGAGATATTGTTCAGCCCTTGTAATTTCTATTCTAATTAGCAACTTCTTCATCAGTATACACTGAAGAAATATGGTGGAGTATGTTGGATTTAGAAAATAAACTCGTGAACCACAGTTTTCAATTTGGTTGAAGTCTATTTTTTATCACGGAATAGAAAAAATTAGACCATAATTTTAGAACACCCAAAAGCAAGTTTCATTTGAATATAACTGAAAGCTAATGTTGAAATTGAATCCGCTTGATGTAAGAGTAATTGTTTCAAACGGGTTGAAGGTACTTATTAATTGTAGAAAAAATACTCATTCGTATTTAACAAGTCGTTCAAAAAACTTAACCTAATCATAATAATTACATTTTATTTCAGCAACCCATTATATTTTTCTGTGTCGTGTTTTAGCTTTCTTGTATACAATACGTACTTAGTACTTTACTGCATGCGAAGGAATGAATAAATTCACATACTCAAATACAAAAGAGTAATTTGCCTTTGATATTAAATTACAAGATGAGAAGAAAATCACGCCTACACAGGACATTAACTCATGCTTTGTTCTAAATAAGCTATTGGTTCGTAGTAAATGTATAGCTGACAAACTCAACTAAATTCAACAGGAATCAATTGATACGAATACCGATAGCAAAATCTTATGAAAGTAGATGTCATTAATTGTACAATGTTTTAATTGAATTTTTGGTATTATGCTATTGATACAGTAAAAATATTCCTTTTACAGACCGACAATAATCCGAAAATACTTGAAAAAAAAAAAAAATACTATTTATCCATTTGTGGACGTAGCATTAATAAGTAGGGTAAAAGAGCCGATTGTTTCAAAAGTTAAACAATTTAGAAAACAGCGTAATTCTTAATATATCTTCGGTTTCAGCTTGTCGTATGGGACACCTGTATAATCGCAGCCATAAACAAAACTTAACCGACAATAGCAAAAACCACAATACAAAAAAAATATATATATTGTACGCATATGCTGAATGAACCGCAAGTACAATGTGGTCCTTGAGGCTGTAAAAGTACGGGGTGGTCAGCTCCCCTCGTTCTTGCCGTTCGCTTGGTCAGATAAACTCAGCTTGACTGTGGCACGATATTATGAATTTATAATTGTAATGTGGCACGACATTTATATGAAAACGATTCCACAAATTGAGATTCAGATGTATGATGCATGTATTGTAAAAATTTACAAATTCGTTTCAAGTAAAATGTATGTACTTTATCGCTAAGTGATGTGTCGTATTTTGTAAAATTATTGAGTCTATAATTTTTGAACATGTAATTAATTATGCTTAGAAAAGTTAGCTTAAGAATTCTTAACTTTGTTCCACTTTTTTCTTTCGTCTACCCCATGACAACTCCCCATGAGTTGTTGGGTTGGTCTTTCTAGTGAGGTATTATGGGGATAGCGAATGTTATTTGTTGATTTAGGTATTGTGATTAACTCACAACTATGAAACCCTATATTACCTGTGGCAGGTTTTTTGAATATGATATGTGCAGCCAATAGAATAGATTAATTTGAATATTTAATACATTTAAATATGATCTCCTTGTAAGTTAATATTTTAGATTTGGAAAACGTTTTGATTATTATTGTTTATTTATCTATTATTTACATACTTTACTTCTTATTAATTACAACTCATGACACTTATAGGATGCTACTCACACTTAACTACTTTTTTTATTAATAAACTGAACCATGTCCCGTCATTATAGTAGGCTGTCTAAACGGTCGTAGTCAAAGTTTGTCGTTTTTATAGTCATCGAGCTGTGTTCATTTGTAAATAACCTCCACTATCGAGTTTCAATGAAACAAATCAAGTGGATTTAAAAGCAACAAACTCCTCAATATATTTTTTTTATTAAAATTAACTTGAATTTGGAACTAATTTTGTAGTTTTATATCATTTACTACACATATTACGACATTTATCGACTCTTTTATTAAGTACAGATGAGCAGATGAATACTTTTCTATTACAATTAGAATTAAACAGTCAGATTTAAAACATTCAATTATATTCTTAGACACAGAAAATATTACAACACGGATTTACTACAAATTACGAGATAAGACTTATTACTTCAATATTTATAATAAAATACTACAAACTACATTTCTCTAACAATATTCGTGATAAAATCTAAATTACAGATAAAATGGATCGAAATGTGCACAGTTATTACATTTCTTACAAGGAAAAATTCCATGATGTTTGACCAATGTGATTGGTGTGTAGAATAATTCAATTTCATCGAAATTTTAATATCTACTGTACATGAATTAGAAGTTAGCTAAATATATATTAACATTAAATTGAAGTACATGTATACAGTTGAGTAGGATTTGTCCACCCACCGCAGATTGTATGTAATTATTTTGAAATGCGAATTACTTACAAATGTGAATTGTAAATTGAATATGCTACTATAGAAATAGATTTTCTCTTGAAATGAACTACTCAGTGCATGAGGGTTTACACTCTTTTGCCTCCGCAAATGACAACAGACTGTTGACATGAGACAAGAGAATGTTTTTAAAAAATATACTAACTATATTTTGTCACGTCTCACAGTATTTATTGAGGATCTCGCCCATGGGTACTTGTAGCGATAAAGTGTTCCCTAGATACATAACCTTTTGCGATAAATGAACCAATCTGATTACCTAACAGCTAGTGACCACGATTGGTGTTCATTTCCCTTTACGCATCGACTTAACGCATTCCGGATAGTTGTTTGCGCCGACGTAGCCCTAGTATTAATCAAAGTCTATAATGTATCCAACCTCGTAATGTTATTGAAGTCTTTGATACTTTAAAGTTCAAGACCAGGGTCAAATCTAACGACACGTTGTATATTGGCACTACTAAATAGTAAGCCATAAAACCTCAATGATACGATAAACGTACATAACTGGCAGACTAAAAATTCAACTGCTCTTACGCGACGGAGCTTTCGTCAGGTATGATCTTGCCGTACGATGGAAGTTATTCGAAACTCCCCAACATACTTTAAATCCCCACCAAGTAGCTCAAGGTACTAACACACGAATGACTGAATTGTTAACTATACAAAGATACGCTACAACACCAAAGTCTTAAATTTTTCACAGTTCTTCGTTAAATCTGAAAGAACCTATAGGTTCGGTTTTCAAAAATTTATTTGCCCCCCTTTTACCGGATACGCATTCCAATTCTAATAAGGCGAGATCGCATACATTTACCATTTAGGACATATCTATCGACTATACTTAATTGAAAAATAATTCTTAATACAAATGTTGATATTTCAGCTAAGAGGACAACAGATTGTTAAGTAAAATTGTAACACTAAGCATGTTAAAAAAAAGACCATAAATAAAATAAATAAGAACACATGATTGTTACGAGTGTGATGTTCAAGGGTGTGCATAGATTTACATTTGGATCATAATTTACAGCTATGAAATTCAATGTATGACTGGATTTATCCAAAAGGGCTGGTAGAATTTAAAATATTATTACGATAGAGTGCTGCACAAATTAGACTTCACTGAAAGATATCTTCGTGACTTATATAAGTTTGAAAGTTAAAGTCAAGCTAAGAAAAACATAATTAGATTTTAGCGTAACGTCACTTAGTTTGTAACCAGCAGATGATCAAAAAGTTTTATAGATACCTTATTCTCGGGTTATTTGAAGTTGTGTAAAAATTCTGTAGGAATAGATTGACATACATAGGGGATAAAGTCATAAACCCTACTTTGCCATACTTGGGTAAATTTAGGGTTCTAATTGCCAACAC
>DWPA01000329.1:0-27278 GCA_018251375.1 Calpodes ethlius
GGTAGTGACCCTGCCTGCGAATCGAGGGGTCTGGGTTAGATTCCCGGCCGGGGCAGATATTTATGTGACAGATAAATATTTGTTCTCGCGTCATGGTTGTTAGAGACGTGTTATTTGTGTTGTCTATGCCACCCGCGACACAGGGAATCCTACTGCGGGGGTGTGAGTGTGTTAGCGTTTATTTTTTATTATTTATACTATAGATTTATTTGGATAACAAAGGTCTTACGTTATTGATGTGATTAATTTTGCACAATGATTTATATATACCTAGATATCTTTAACCAGCTTTTGAGTGCGATGTCGTGTGAAAAAAAGAAGGTTCAATTCCCGGTTTGAGCAGACGACACTTTTATCTTTCATAAAGTTTTTGGCAAAAGCAACATGAAAACCTAGTACGAGAGTGTGTAAGCATTATTTAAAATGTACAGGGTCATTTGTCAGTATCATTTGTATGAGACATACTTCCCTGCTCACACTCTTTCTGTCATATTCATTACGTAGTCACTGAAACTAGCAAACTGACATAAAACAGACCTTCCTTTTATTTGACAAGAACAGAGAATAAAAGGCCAGAGGCGCGGTAACGAGACAATGCAATGACGTCACGGCACGGACAAATGAATGGATTCATATTGCACAACGTGAGAAATGTGTTAGCATATTATTTCTTTTTTTTATTTTTATACATTTTATAGTCCTTGTCATTTGTAGTCTGGGAACGCAAAAGTCAGGGGTGTAAAATGTGGGGCCTTATTTGAAGGAGAAGGCTAAAAGTTTAGACCACTCTGTTCATGATTTGGTTTCGTCTCGCAGTTTAAGGATAAAGTTCTGGTTTCCGGCTTAATCTAAGATATATACGCAGACATTTATGTGTATTAAAATGAGTGAAAAAGGAAATTAATTTATTTCTATACGTTTCCTATATTGAAACTAATGTTAGTTTAAATAGGTAATCACGTAAAATTATGACAATTATGGAATTATAAATGTTATACAACGATTTTAGAGTACCAGGGAAAGGTGGTGAAATTATCGTATCCAGTGGGATATGCTGTTTTTGGATAATATTTATGTTTCTTTATTACTTTATGATGTTTTTAACTTGGGGGTGGCATGGGCCACTCGTAATACTGAGACTGGGTAGGGTTATGAGTTTAAGAGCTTTGAATCATTTTAATATGTATGTCTCATTAAGTTTAATAGTAAGTAGTAATTAATAAAATGATACGTTTGTCTGCTAACTAAGAGTGACCTTGAAAAATGGTCAAAAAACTTCGTGAGACAGATGGGAAGTGAAAAAAAAAATTAGTCCCCCTTCAAAAAAATCGCAAATTTTGAGCTATTGTTTTTTTCTTCTCTTATTTTTTACGCTTTTTGTGTCGTGTATATGAGCAATGGTGGTCACTTACCATCAGATGGATTTTAAGCTTCTTTATTAGCTAATTAGAAAAAAATACACATAGCTTCTTCAGACTAAAAATAATCTCTAACACAGCAGACCGCAACAAATTGATAGCGATGTACATAAAATAATTCAATTTATTTAAACTTTGCCCAAGTTTAAGTTTAAATAACCTCTCAAAACTTAGTTGTGCTGTGTGCCCGTCTTAAAATTTAAGTATCCTGTTTGGGACTTTAGCTCCGTTCACAAATCACTTACTTAAAATTGTCTTCATGACAGTAATTTTGAAAGTAAACGAGTAACATAATCAAGAAATTGATATAATCTTTTATAATATTATTTAAACATGAAGATGAGCCCTTTGTAGCCCTGTTTAGGATAATAAAACGTTGGAGTCTATCATTTCGTGTAGTTCGCAAAGAAAAAACAATTACATATTATATACATGATTATTTTGACTGAGTTCTTTGTCAGATAGGTATACGCTCTATAGAATCACGAGCTTGTCCGAAGACTGACGCAAATAAGTTAATTCCTTACCTTTTTTGTTTAAGTGAAAACTTCTTAGCATTGTTGCGATTTAAAAGTCGATGAAAAGGAAAAGTGAGAGGAAAAAGAGATAGACACATAAATTCATAAGTGTGTGTGTACGCGCATGCGTAGTAGAAAGCTTGAGATAAAGCATTATTACAACCGTGATGTTTGGTATAAGTGTACATTTCTTTTTTTTTTTTTAATACATTAAGTCAGTCCTTGACTACTATCCCACCTGATGGTAAGTGGCGATGTAGTCAAAGATGTTGTACGCACTAACTTATAAAGAGCCTATTCAGTGTCGCAGTTTGGCAGATGTTGTAAAAAGATAATCTATTGTATTGGATAATAAAATAAAAAGAAAAATGACAGCAACTATGATATCAATAGGTACATAGCCTTATATTATGTTAATTACTCGGATACGACTATAAAAATACTTATCAAGAGGATACCTATCCTACCTAGACAAGTTACCTAACTTGTCTGCTTGATTCGTAGCGAATTACATAGGCGTTTAAACAAGGCATCAGATATAGAAAAATAGGTCTTATTACAGAAACATAAGTACGTATATCGTGAAGTATGTTTACGCCGTCATTACACCGCAATTTCTCTCATACTCGGTTTTCAACGGCTGGAACGACTTCTAATAATGCTCCCGCTACAAAAAGCAAGAGATTCAACGACATAATCACACTAAAAGCATTCTGTTTTATACGCCAAAAGTCATGCTAAGAATAGTCACCTGTAGGATAGTATGTCAAGTTGATTGTGAAGACGGCTGTATTTTTAAGGCTTCATTTCTTAGTGCGGTGCTTTGGTGTTTAATATCGAAATGGATATTTCAAGCGCGCGATGGCCGTAAAAACTGATGAAAATAATACTTGACCTGAAACCAATATTATTCCTGTATATATAGTTAAATCGCTTTAGGTGATATATTTTTTAAAGCACGTCATTTATAATCTTTAATTACAGATAATTTATAACCGTCTAGAAAGGTTTCTCGACAAAAAACATACTGGTATAATGAAAAAGTAATGAAAAAAACTGACACAATTATTTCAGCCAAACGTAGCCTAGAAACATCTCGACAAAGGAGGTCTAAGATTAAAAAACGCACTCAAATCAGTTCATCCGTATGAGTGCTATGATGATAGAAAAATACACAAATACGCAAGTTTTAATTTTATAACACCCCTTGTTTTTCCATGAGTTTATAAACAATCCGTCAGATTAACATCAATTTATATACTTACCATTGGCCAAACTGTAATTTTTCCGTATTCTATTTCCACCTTTCCCAATAACATGAGGTCAGCGTAGCTTCATAGAGAACGTTGATTAAACTCTATTCAGAAACACAAGTGAAGCTTGTTACACAAAATATTTATGTGTTTATTTGGTTATTTCTATTGATATGATTACATTTTGGAATAGAGCCCCAGTACTAATCAAAACGCAGGACATATTTCGTTCGTTACTGACCAGTTCAAGAGTATACTTCACTAAACTGCCTCAGAGACCATTGACTATGTAGTTTAGCACTCCATAAAAGAGCAAATGAGATGACTTTGTAGCCCAATTGATAGAATCAGAAGTTGCTAAATCTGGACGTAATTCACAAACAATACCATGAGGACTCATAGTGTATTTTCGTCTTTGTCTTTGGTATTATTCAAGAAAGAAAAGAGTGAAGTAGATGCATATACAAACAATCGATTGTCTCTCTCTGTTTCACTGTGAGATATTTAACACAACATTACTCGCATAATATAACAACGATCCGATAAAAATCATACGTCAATAACCTAATTATCTTACCTGTCCCATAATTGAACTCAAGACCATTCGCTTTGAAGACAGTCTACCAAATATGCTACAGGTTTGTTAAATAATACTTGGTATCAATAAAAATCAATGTAAAATATTAATATTGTTAGCATCTAGACTTCGTTTTGGATAAACGGTCTAAAATACGAGAACAAACTTTAAAAGATAACTTTGTCCAAATATGGGTAACTTTCACATATACATGTGGCATGCACTCGAGGAATTCCTTTCATTAACGTTACGTACTTTCCAAGCTCGCGTCAGGTAATATGACACGCTCAAAATTTAAATGAAAATATTTGCGACAATTTATGAGGGCATTCATTAAGAACCACATTGACGCAAACATGTCGTAGTGACCGTAGAGCATAGTCGAGTGAAAACTTTTTTATTAAAAGCTTTTATTTGACTTGGTATTACGTTTATTTTTAGATTGTTATTATATTTGTTTATATTAAATCTTGCAACGTGAATCAGTACTACTTCCAACTATCCTTTATAGTTGAAATTTGACACACACCTTAAGTTCCGATGACAATGCATCTCTATGAGAGATATGATCTGATACATCACTTTGGAATGGCTTCAGATTAGGGAACTCCTCAATGATGAACAACATAGTCACATTTCAGTGTGCGTATTCAGCGTGTATGTTATTTAAACGATTAAATTATTCAAAAACTTTTGTTTAACTTACAATGTTTGTTAATTTGTTCTTCTTAATCTTGCAAGCTAAATTAGAACTAGTTCTTTTAATTTGACAGAATTGAAATTTCCATATTGATTTAGTTCCGATGGCAATACGCTTTTACAATTAGTATGACCGGATTAATATCTGATTAGTGTTGTAACTTAGCTTCAGACAACATAACTCCTCAGCAGTGAACAGTGCAATTACTAAATGTTTCACAGAATGAAGGCACAAAACCTCCGGGACACCAACAACTCAGACCAAAATGTGAGAATCTTGAAATTCAATGAGTTGTGATAGCTGCCGAGCGAAGGTTTAGAAGCAATGATTCCAAGTATAACATGCACATAATTCTGTGACATCAAAATGTGTTTACTTAAGACTAAGATATTGTATGGAAAGTTATTATGTTTTTGCCAACTTTACCTGTGCCATTGAAATTCGTAGCGCCAGATAATGTGTAAACAAGTAGTATTGTTATCAACAAACTACTGAGCCAAGTACTTGTCTTTTTTTAGTATTTTTACATGACTCCTCGTAACTTCGGCTTCGAGCTCGTTTAAGTTATTAATAAATCGATGATCCGTTCCCGCAGGACGTGCCTGTGGACGGTTTTAAGAATCAGGCCAGTGAAGTGCGTCGCCGAGATCGATAACACTAATTTGACTACCCCATTCCACTCCTAATCCCCTGGTAAGTGTACCTTTATTTCTGGTTCATAAATTATTTATGAGTTGTTTTTCCTGAAATTATTTTTAAACATGTACTAATGAGCAAAATAAGTAGTAGTTGGTGGTTAAAATTTAACGTCCTCGTTTCTAAGAAAATTTTTCTTTCGCTACAGAATGAAACTTAATTTTTAGATGACTTGGGTAATAGGTAATAAGTACATTAAGCGCCTTCTTAAAGCAGTCAGCATTATAAAATCGGTAAATGACCCAAAGGGAACCTGTATCCCCTTTTACGGCTTAAATATTGCAGTCTGTAATATATTTGTGGACCCTAAATTGTAATAAAAATGTCCTAATTGAAGTGATTTTATATGAACGACGAATATATTTTTATTTTGATACGAGTACTCATTACATGTATTTTACATACCGATAATTTGAGTTAGTTGCAAAGAATTATGCTGACAACTAAATTCGTGGTACAAAATATATCCTGAAGGTTATCATAATAAAATGTGCTCAGTCCACTATGAATAAAGTTTAATATCATTTACGACAAATATATTGTTTTTCAAGTCGCATTCTAAACTCGTTTAAAATAGCTAAATTTACAAGGAAAGTAGTAACTCATTAGGCAAAAAAGCCCATTAAATAGTATTATACAAGATTCCCCTTTTATTAAATTTACTGCCAAAACCTTTAATTTATTCTTAAAGAACAGTTTACAAAGGTAAATTATTTGCAGTGACTTCTACAAAACTTTTCTAGTTTTCCTCACAATGCAGCAATAGAAGTGACGACCGTTGCTCTTAAAGCTATATTAAAATTGGAGTTGGTGCAAACTAAATAGAGTAAAAAGAATTGTAGTGAGAGAGTGCAAAGGTTTAAACGCAACAAGTGCTAACAAAGGCGTTCATTAAATTCTCTTGTTCGCCGAGCTTGTTATTAATGTACCTATAGTTCTAAAATTGGAAATCTGTTTCTTAGAAATTTTGTCTTATGCAAGATACATTTCAATTTAAAATCGTTGTCCAACTCGAAAATAGCACGATCGTAAGGAAAGACAAAAATTTATTCTCTGAAATAGTACTTTTTGCCCGAAATTCCTGAACCCAAAACACAAAGTAGAAAAACTTGTTGTTTAAAGTAAGTGAATTTTAGAATATGACCCTTAAGTATTATCATATCGGCTCTAATAATAAACAATTTTAAATATCAAAATTAGTAAAGTTACTTGTTTTAATCTAATGAGGTACAATGTATGTTGGGAAAGTGCTATAGACATTTTTTACTTATCTATTGTATATCCTTTTTGTAAATTTTCGTGAGAATAAAAAAAATATTCAATAATTTTCGATAGCACCATCGCTTATAAATAGATTTGACTCAATTTCCTGTATTTCTGAGTCAATAACCGTCGCCCTGTTCGAAAATAGCAATTCCCCGAATTTTTCGTGTAGGTGTTTATGTGATATAACGGCGACAAAAAGGAAAGAAGAATGAAACTCGCACACAATATTATTTACAAAATAAATTTGTTTATCGTAGGAAACTACACTTGTAACGAATTAAAACAATGTAGGTTGGTATAAATGTTACCTGTAAAAAAAACAAATTGCTACTTTCATCTTCGTATTCCACTAAAGATTCAATTACAACGAACGAATTCACTTATCCTGGTACATTTTTTACGGAAGCTACTCTGTTTATTTAATCAATTTTGGGATTCCTTACGGAAGAATGTTCTCCTATAAGATCAATGGGGTATTAACTTGTAAGTCAGTTGATGACCCAATTTACGTGTTTTGTATGTGTTGGAGTCTTGTACAGAGATATAGACAATTTTACATAACTAAAATATGGGAATTTAACGAATTAGCGGCTTTACTTGAATGAAGATTTGGTATTAATTTTTTAGTTAGTATTTATTATAGCTTTAGGTAATCATGTTTCCATTCCACTGCGGTTTCTAGATGAACAATTCAATATTTGAACACACAATGTTTTCCCAGATGAAAAATTTGGAGTCTTTTTCTTTTTCCACTAACTCCCAACCTACGAACTCATCATGAACGGTATTTAGAGTAATTTGAAACTGGTGTAAACAAAGCGAGACCACTCAATAAATTTTGTCTGCAAGTAGTTTCCTTTTAATAAGGTGATGCAAAAATAATGGGTCATTCTACTTCTTCTTATGTTATTGCCCAATAAAAATTTAAAGAAAGTACAGCAAAATATAAGTATAAAAATATCAGGTGGCTCCTTTGAAATATCTTACTAATGATGTAGTCAATAACAAAAGACACAGAAACAAAGAAAAAAAAAGAAATAAGTATATTACTGGCTATCGGGTGACTAACAGCTGTTTTTAATATTATATCTATATATCCTTTATCCACAAATCAGTTGTCAAAAAGTCATAGGGTATGTTATCATTTAGTCTACAAACTTACACGGAGATTATGGGCAAATAAGTTATTTAAAATGGCCAGAATCGATTACCTCGATTACCTGATTAAACAGGTTGGTTAAACCTGTAAGAGGAGGGATCTAAGGGCCATTGCTTCGACGGTTGTTCAGCATGCGACGAGCAGCTGACTGGTTTGGCCTCAAGGATAGAAGTCCTTGGACCTTATTATGGTAGAAGAAACATGTTTAGTTCATAATAATATGTCTAAGTAATATGCCTATACAAACATTATTTCTCAAAAATTGTACGGAATAATTATGAACGTTTTTATAATGTAAAATATTCGGATCGGGCGGAATATGACTTGTAGTATGTAACAAAAAGCAAAGATTACCTTGACACGTAATGTCTTATGGGGGCGTAGGATATAAATGAAGAAAAAGGCTTTGTTCTACTCTATGTATGCCAGATGAAAACAAAACATGTGGGAACAATCAGGCCGCAAGCTAGTCATACGTGCTAGTTCAGATTTTCTATTACAGACTCCGAAGAGCTTGGCTATACGTGACATACAAATGCAAGAGTATATTTGTCTATTGTTCTGATGTTAACCCATATCTTTATATGCTAGTAAGCTGGCAACTAAGTGACGGTAAGTAGGCGTCGCTGCGCAAAAATATTTGCTATGTCTTCAACGAAACGTTGTCCAGGAAGAATTTTATTCAAGAAATGGCTCTCAAAAATCGTAAACAAAACACGGTAGAACATTTCAGGGGCAAGAATGATACAAATTACAACTACCGCCATAAGATTTGATGACACTACTGATGAATCTACTCCAATTTAACGTCCAATATACATAGATTTAACAAATAAAAAAAATCTAACGCTTTTTAACCTCACTTGATGAATAAACAGAGATAGTAAACGTTTAATTACATTTTGCTGCGAATTTGATCTAAGCGGTATTGTTGGCTATGTAGCGAAAATTGTTTACGTTTGAACGATCCCAATTCGTATAAACGCTCGGATTGTAGGCTGAATTCACGTATTTTTCAATTGGAAGGAGTTTTGTCTAATAAACCGAATGAATGGGGAATTAAGGCGCGGTCGAATCAGGAACTAGCGTCTTTTTATTTGAAAGATTTACAGCGATATCAAGCTAAACGAAAAAGAACTTCTTGAAACTATATGGATGCTTATTGTAACTCTAAATATACTTTATTAAGTGTTAAGATAATTATTATAATTCTAGTACGTATTACAATTTTTGCATATATTTTTGGTCCGCAGGTAAGGAAGGGTTGTTTGAAATCTAACAATCTGAAACTTAAACCTTTTATAGAACGTTTTTCGTTCACATATCAAGTCATAACACATCGACGACCGGTTATGACAAATATGTATGAACGACATTTCAGTGTAATTTATTACTCACTAAAATTTAACACCATAAAAATATTTTTATTTCATGCTGGTTGTCCAACCAACCATTCTCCAATCCCAGCAATGACATCTTTCACAATAATGAAAATGGACAACAATGGGCAGTCGTCAGTCTGAAAAGTAATTAATTCATACTTTCTTTTAAATACGAGTACGCTGGAAATGTTAGTCCTACAGCTTCTTTGTATTCGTATGAATAAACAGAAGCAAAAATAATTACTTACAGTTTTTTTTTTGTGACGTATAAATAAAAATAGGAATTTAATTAATGGATTTTACTATCTATCTGTAATGACGTCGTGAGGTGTTTAGTCTATGGTACCGGAATTCTCAAGATGGCTGTAACTACTCGTATGTATTGCCGCGAGCCATTCGAAATGTAGCGATATATATTCGTAAATGGTAAGTTTGGTACGCTTGTGAATAATTACGTATTAAAGTAACATTACATTAACCTAACCTTATTTCAATTGAAAATGATGGCGCCTACCCGCATTTGCATATGTGAACAAACACGTGCAGGGCCGAGTTCTTGAACAAAAGGTATAAAATAGCGAGGTAGATGCCGACTCGGAGTATTCGATCATCGACCGTTGCCCTGTGCACACGTCATGTAATCACCAAGCAACTTTATTATCGATTAATCTCGATATCTGCATCGATTAATTCTGTTTATCAAAAGTTGTTTATTCAATAATTAAATTGGAATAAATCAAGTGATCACACTACATATACTCAACATTATTCAAGAAGACTTTTTATTTTATTGCAAAATTATTTAGCGCGTGGCATTAGAATTTTATGAGGAGTAATGTTAAAGCGTTACCAAAACGCATTTACTTACAAGTATGGCTTACAACTGAAACTCAACACGTAATTGATGGTATAGAATTACCCATTTTTGTATTAAGATAATGAAGTAATATGATATTTTTTAACTTTAGCGGATTGTAGCTGTAATATGGCCATAAGAGAAACGTGAGGAAACTCATATTTAAGGGCTATGGATTATGGCATAAGAATTGAATCGCTATTTGTTTTTTTTTTTTTACGTGTGATAAGTCAGTGCTTGACTACTATCCCATCTGATGGTAAGTGGCGATGTAGTCTAACTTATAAAGAGCCTATTCACTCTCCTTTTGAAGACTCCCACATTATACTCAATATATATTAACAATGATAGAAGTTTTAAATCAAAGTAAGTATAGTACATTCGCTAATTTACTTTGTAATGTCTAAGTGACGTGTTTACACTCGGTTTATCTTATTTGTACATGTCTAATTCGTCCTACATATATTAATGAAATACGAGAGTGTAAGCAAAAGTTAATTTTGTTTGTCTATTTTCACGTTAAAACAGAAATGTATTGGGTACTCTTAAGTTGATTTTTATTCTTCTCTCCAACCTGTATTTTGTCCTATCGAAATCGACGTTTTATAGACGATTTTTCGTTTTTGTCGGTCCTAAAATAACTTGTGCCAAGTTGAATCGCCTTATTGACGTGTATTGACTACCGCCATTTTTCAAATGGTCGCCCGCAGGGACTGGAACGCAACACCCGCATTTATGTTTTAGACATAGAATACAGTTTTCATTGTGTTGGATTTCGGTTTCTTGTAATTAAACAGTTGTCATATTTTTCTGTCTCCATTATTTATTTATTCGAAAAGGGTTACGGGCTACCAGAACTAAACGATATAATTTTATATCCTTCACGGAAACGCTCATATTCTGACATTCGTTATCATATACACCTATTTAAGGTTCTGGGCAAGATTTAACTTCGATCAGACTTTGTAAAAAACATGAAAAACAGAAAATATTGTCATGCAACTTGTATAGTTATTTATTTAACTGTCAAACTTATTCCATAATATTTAACTTAGGATCGGATTAACAAACTGGGTGGCTGTAACTTTTTGTTAATTAAGACTTTTTTGAAACAATTATAAATTAAAGCAAACACAAAAGTATATAAAACAAAACAAATATCTAATATATAAAACACATAAATAGCCATATACTTAAAGCATCTAGACGTTTAGTTTCTTAATATCATGCAGGCCTAAAGTGAACATAAAACTATAAGTATATACTTGTGTGATAATATCGTGTACTTACAATCACCAACACGCACACAAATGTGGGATTGTGTCGTTTTTTGATAATTGTATTGCATGGACAACACTAATAACACCCATGTTTGCTAACACCCATGACCCGAGAACAAATATTTATCTGTCACATGAATATTTATTTGCTCCGGCCAGGAATTGAACCCAGATCCCCTCGCTTCGCAGGCAGGGTCACTACCGACTAGGCTACGGGGCCGTCGATATGGTTACATATTTCGTACAACTTATGTTATTAATATAGATATAGATTTATATTTCCTTCTGACATATTAACCTACAACGGTCGCGAATCGAAACCAAGTCTTTTATACCGAGGTTTCACCGATTGGGCTAGGGGTTGTAAAATTATGTGAAGTTATGACAGTGATGGTGTTTGTAAATGAAAACAGCAAGGGGTGCAGGGGACGGTACGGCGCGGCAGTCGCGCAACGCCGGCCGGCGCGAACGACCGCTCGCACCGCGCCCTCGGCGACGTAAAACGAAAAACTTCGGATAACTGTGCCCTCGGAAGATGCTTCAGTGAAACGGAACCGACTGGCTTGGGAAGGTAATGACTGTATGATGACTGCCGTGTGTTTTAAGAAGTTTTATTGGTGAAAATTAACTTTTCGCCAATTTCATTATCATCTGATACAGATTTACGTTTTTTTTACCAAATAATATAAATAAATATGGGTATGCGGTTCTATCGTATTATTTTCTGCCAAAAATTTATGGCAGATGCCTTTGGTATTACTGATGTTCATGGGTGACGGTGACCACTTACCCTCAAATTCCTCATGGCGGCTTTTTATATAAAAACGCGGTATGAAGAATTTTGAAATTTCATATTTTAGAATTAATTTTGTATATTGGTATTTTAATACTTATATCTATTTCAATACTGTTAATAATAAATAATTTTTCAAATACTGTTAATAATCACATTTTATTACATATGAAATTTCGGGTCTCTACAATTGGATACAATATAAATTGTCTTATTTATATACCGATACGTAGCACAGCCAACTTAAGCAAGCCTTTGTTGACATAGGACTTTAATCGACAATCTTATCCGAAAAGAACGACCTCTTATTGATCACCTTTTAATATTTATCTAGGAGATTGGTACTTATTTAGTTACTACTAGTGATTGAAAGTTACTGAAATAATGTCAAACCAAAAACTTATTGTATAAGGATAGCAAAGGAGATTGGATGGTCAAAATTCCTGTGACATCTATGACAAATCTTTAATGTAGGTAACCTGTAGGATAAATTCACCGTCACTTAGGGCTATAGTCACTTGTCCCATACTTAAATGAAGTGTGAATAAAAGAGCATTTTGAGCAAAACTCAGCATAATAAAAGACCTTACGCAGTACTTATAAAGACCCTCGATCTAAGTCCTTATTGCGCCTCCACAAATTTGATGACGTACGAGATAAAAATTATTTTCTGAGAATAAATTTACTTCCTTAATAGAGTTTACTTTGGTGTATACGTCGTTTACTACTCAAATATAATCAAACGCTGGATCTTTTTGGAACAAGTCTAGAATTTCATCAAAGTATACACTAAATTAATGTCGATACATAAGTTTGCAGTCTATCAGCTTTAAGTGGTTACCACGTAATGATAATCTGTAATCACAAAACTACTATAGTCCCAACTAACTAACTGTAAATTAAAAACCATTACTATTTGAAGTACTTTTTGTTAATGGTTTCCACCCAATACTGCCAGTATGAGACATTCACCTATATACTTCTCACGTCGAGAAATAACGCTTCTCATATTAATTCTCAAATATCTTGTACAGGCACCGATCAGTTACAATTATTATACACATGGAGATGTGTAGGGTACATTAGCTGCTAAGCTGTAAAACCGCATTTAAAGTTGTACCTTTTACAAATGTTTATGTTTTGAAATGGATGGTGTATATCATCATTTTCTGTCTGTTTGCTCTCTTCATAATTTGTGTGTTAGTGTGTGTGCCTATTTTGTGTATCTACATGCAGGTTTAAGAATTAAATACCTTATATAGCCGCTCGTTGTTCGGAGTGAAATTATTCTAATTTTATGTAGCCCAGTTAACTGAATCAATATATATAATTGAAAATATGCAAAATATACTATAGGATCTATAAATGTAGCTACATTTACTATAGGAGCTCCCATAAACCCGATCGTGTACTACCTACGTGTTCCAAATATTTATGTTAATCTTGATTGCAGCGCGTTATTGGAGGTGAAGAATTCCGCCGAACATAAAAAGCTTACGAGGGAATATATTGCAGTACCCAATAACCCATATTCAGTGCCTCTTACATAAACGTATTTATGTATAAACCAACATTTCTGATACCATCGTCAGTGCAAGCCGGAGACATCGCTTTCGCATACAAACTGTTTCGTTACGTAAAATTCTTTAAAAGCCGTGTTATATATGTACCACAGCTAGGTGACTGGTTTATAACCGACTTCAAAAACAGATTAATTGTTGTGTAAATCTATAATAGATACTCCTTTCGTCGACAAAGAGTAATACCAAATGGTCTTTGACCTCTTTAATAGAGATGACACGATAAGTAGGGGGAACGTTAATGCAGCAATACAAAATCCAATATAGACCTTTCCAGACTAAACAAGATCTTTCTTTCTTCTCGTTTCTATCGAAGGTAGCATTGTTTGGTGTTGTTGACGTCATGAACAACGTAAGCTACTTATCATCAGATGAAATGTCGTCTGTAGGTTTGTGAAGTTGATAAAAATTTACTGATATCGTAAAGAAAGATTTGAAATTAACTAAGGACAGCTAACTACATAATTTTATCATTTGGATCATTAGCTTTTTGTCGTAGCTTAATATCGGGTACAAAGAAGAAAAAGAATCGCTGAAAATAACAGTCCTATCCTTTCTCCCCTTTCAATTGTTCAATATTATTTCACCATTTTCATTCCACAAGTAATGAAATTGTTGTTGTTCAGACCGCAAAAACCTTTTAACGCAACTCATTGTTCAAAAAGATTAACGTCATGTTCAAATTATTCTGTTGTCTAGAAAAATAGTATTATCTCAGCCTTGAAATTTATGTCAAAATAATATTGTACGTTTCGTACTTATTTATATGTTTATAATATTGGAGTCTAAGTAGATGGATAATACTTTAAATATATTTTATATTATACATTTACTAATTGTGGATTTATTTCCTTGGTAAGTGTCGAGGTGGAAGGCCTTAAATGATAAATCTACTCACTGTGTTCAGTGTAATATATATTTGTTCTCTTCCTGGCTGGTTATAAGTATTAGTACTCGGTACATATTTAACAAGTAAATATGAGTTAACGCGCCAAGTGCAAGAAGAAAACTAGTGTCTCTTGAAACTGCGACTTAATACTTATTTACCACATTATAATTCCTAAATATTATTAGGTATCGGTACGTTAAGGTATCAGTTTTCTGAATGCAAAATCTTAGTGAATAAAACTAAGTAACAAATACGCATTTTCCATTTACAAATTATAGACGTTGCGTTTCTGAACATTTTACCGTCATAGCCGCAAGTACCTGAGTAATTAAAAATAATTACGTTCCCACTTCTTGGTTCACCTTTTTACGTAATACGGACTCATACTTTTTATGTCAATAGCTGATAAAGGAATTGACGAGCCGACAGCAAGCGGTTACCACTGCCTATCGAGATAGCAACGTGACGGTCAAAGAGAAATTGGGGGTTTTATTCTATTAGTATTCGCATACTCCTTACAATTTGTATCACTGAAACATAACCACGTATGTTTTATCTGCACGTATTCATTGACGCTTATTTATTTTATAAGATGTTTATATGGGTCTCATGTAAGTGAATAGTATTCTTATGCGAAATAGATTCTTAAACCTGACCCAGTGTTACTGCTCAAAATTCGACTATAAATTAAATAGGGAGTAATTAAATGTTTCTAACTTAAATGGCTAATGAAGAAGTTGACGGATCACCTTATTTATTCTCTTTGTCCTTTATGGACTTGAGTTACACCAGCCAGTTGAGTCGTTCGCCGGCTTTGAAACAGATCCCTTTTTAAGTCTTCCTTGAAAAACCTCAAGTAAATATAAAATCACTTCTAAATATACTCGAAAGAAAGCTCATTCCACATTTTGCATATTATTTTCTACTTTTATACATTTCCTATATATTTTTAAATTGATCGTTAAGTGTCGGCATCGCCTATAATATAGGTAGTGTCATTGTAACGAATGTTAATTCCGTGAGATATACGTTCACCAAATAAATGCTTGCCTATTGTGTAATCTCGGCATACAAAAAAAATCCTACAACTCTCAATATAGCATGGTATTGTAACGCAATTATAGAATCTCCTACCAAATAGATTGCAGGGCTCGAACACGGAGAGTAGCTTTCAAAAGTTACTTGAGTTATCTTTATTTTTCTTTAGTAAGCTTTGCTTGCTCTCTTTTCCATCCTTTTATCTATCCTGCCTTTTTTCAAGTTTCAATTACTAGTGACTAATTGCTACTATAACTTAGATCTACCTGTTAATAGCCAATTCCGTTTTAGGTCATTATTATTTTGATATTTTCTTTGAGTCACAATTGTGGTTCACTAATTACTATATTACAGTATAACATAAAATATAATTCACGGTAAATATAAATATATAAAAATATAGATATTTAAGTAAATAAAATAAAAAGGCAGTCTATATATTTCGTAGATAAAGTCGCGTATTTTACTTGAATTCGTTTACGTAATGGGTATTACTTTCCTTGAGTGTTTTTATGAAATTCACTAAAGAAATTTATATCGAATGTCCTAGTGACACTGCGAAATGACCTCATTATGTTGACACTTCCCCCTCCGCGGCATTCGATTTACAGTCCTCATCTCATCATCATCATTACAACCCATAATTGTCCCACGGTTGGGCTCGTGTCTCCTCTCACAATATGGGGCGTATAGGCCATAGTCCACTATACTGGCCAAGTGCGAATTGGTAGACTTCACACACCTTCAAGAACATTATGGAGAATTCTAGGTGTGCAAGTTTCCTCACAATATTTTCCTTTATCGAAGCAAGTGATAATAAACTTGTAATACACACATAACTTTGAAAATTTGAGGTACGTACAGAATTCGAAGTCACGCACCCACGTTCGGGGAACCAACTTTTCAATCACTAAGCTGTCACTGCTAGTCGTCACCTAATGCATCAAATACTTTATTCTTTGATTGTCCATTGATTTAATTAGATTTCAAAAAAGTGTGATAAATATCAAACTGTCACATCAAACTGTATCATCTGATGTAAAGATTGTTTTTTTTATATTGACTCTCAGTATTGAAGAGAATTAAAGAAGGTATCCACATCAAAAAGATAACTAAAAACAGGCTCTTACATATTAATGTACTAAACGAATAACATATGTATTTATATATATATATATATATAGATAAGATATATAAATTTTTTAAGACAAGGTAGCTCTGACTCAGTTTTCGATTCGATTCGATTCGATATTTAACCCACACGAACTTTTTAAGCAGAGAAAATTCACAAATACACTTACCTATTCTTATTTTTCAAATGGTTATAACAGACCGCCTGCTACGGTAGACATAATTCTGATATATCTTCACAATCGGCGTTTTTACCGATTCGTTTACTATACATTTCTGTTTTCGATTGAATGATGGATTTGGTATAAAACCCGAACAGGAGCGATTCATCTTATTCAACGAGGCAAGAAATTTCGATATAAGATACATTTTTATCATCTTTACGTTGCATTTCATAACATATTTTTATACAAGATGACTATTGTTTTCATATATCGTGTATGTTTAAGAAATAACAATAGGTATACTTGTGTTATTTTTTTCGTTTTACGAGATTTAGTTCAGTATATACGTATATAGTACATATGTTCTCTGTTACATATTTAAAGATAACAATAATCTTTATATTAATGTGTGAAGGGAAAAACTTCGTACCCTTTTTATAGATATGCACTGAAATGTGGTCTAGTTAAAGTTTTTGCGAAGAAATGCAGAAAGCATACATAACTTACCTTACAAAGACATTTGTTTAACAAAATCGATCAATGAAACGTGTCATTTGCTAATTTAATGCGGGTAATATTAATTATGGTTACAATTTCGTTATTATATTACGGCTCCCAGTTTAGTTGTAATTATTTCTCTTGCAATTGACGTAAATTTCATTACAGACCTGAATAAATATCAGCGTCTGTTTGTCCAGGATATATAAATGTATTATTTAAGTATGTATTAACTGAATTTTGGTTCGAGAAATATTTTGTGATAAATATCTCTAAAATAACTTTAACACACACTGAAGAAAATTATCAAGATAGCTAAGTAAACAATTATTTACCATGTACAATAGTGCGATGATATTTTGAAAGTAAACATCGTTTTAAGTACATAACGAAATGTTTTACACCTAAATTACAAACTATACACCACTGTCTAACTTTCCCACGCAAAGTTTTAACCCATCTTTCTTTCATTCTTCCTTCCATTTCATTCGTCTATAATTCCGTCGACATTTAATCGTATTCCTTCATTCAGACTATCCTATTACGTTTCCCTTCACGTACCTCACATTTTTATTTCTAACTAGCTGAACCCTGCGCTCGTTGCTACGCCAATATAAAATTAATTTGAATGACACTGGGGTCACCTGTCGAAAATTGGTCGTACCAACTTAGAAACCTTCATGGGCTTATGCACAACAACTTTGCTAAAGATCATCACATGATCAAATGCATAGTTTACGATTCTATAAAGGACATACAGACACATTAATTTATATATATATATATATATATATATATATTCTCAAAATATTACAGTGCCACATAAGTCTACTCCATCATAGCTCCCTTTCACTCGTACGGCCATTAGTTCCTTAATTCCATTATATAATATCGTGTTAGAGAAATAGGGCTTATATAAACGGGGTACATATCCTAGCACCCGCAGGCTTAGAGAACTATGTGTGAAATTAATTCAGTGTTATTTGATAAACGTGTACAGTACGGCCCAAACTTGTATTTAATTGAAACTGTTTCGAATAGGGTCGGTTATACAAGTCCAGTTAATGACCGAGCCCATCACATTAGTGGAGCGATTCATCACAATACTCGTACCCTAACGGAATGACTCGGCGATACTTGTACCGCAAAAAACCGACGTCAATATCAGTGCGTGGCGCTGCGTAACACATCGAAGGAATCGATTAGATTTCAAAAAACAATTGAAAAAAATATGACATTAATAATTAAAGATCTTCGAATGACATTTGTTATTAATTAGATACTAAATAAAATAATAGAGCACTTTGAGCTATTGAGTAAACCAAATATTTGGTTGAGTCATTATTTATTCATATAAACTATCTTAATTTTAGACATTTCAACTATAAGAATTAATTGGATTGATATTTTTCTATTTCCAATAATAACAGTTATGTATTATGAAGTGTACTTCGACAAACTATTAGTGTACTTGTATATGATCGCATGAATTTCCTAATCTGAATTAAAATTACTTAATTTTTTTGCAAGGAGTTGAAAGTCGAAAAGAATTCACATATTGCTACCGTTCCGATGACAACGCTTCGATACTAATATTATAAATGCGAAACTAACTCTTTCTATCTGACAGCTTTTCCCGGTAAATCCGCTTAACCGCTTTAGATAAAATTTGGCATGGAAATTGTTTGATACTCTGAGAAGGATACATGTAATAGCAAAAATTATTGAATGCAGTGCACATTTACTATAGTATATGGAAATTTAAAGCCTGGAGTAACCAATAAATCTGACCTCTAAATGGGTAAAAGAGAAAAACACAAAATGTATTAAAAGTTTATAACTAATACGTGGTTCCTTCAGTGTGATACCTTTTCATTGCAATGAGTTTCTAATGTCCATTCTAGCTGTTTTAAGTGTACTCTTTAAAGAACTTTCCTCTATGTAAACTAAAGGACAATATACTCGAAGTAAAACGAGGGCTCATTTCCTAGATTTTGCGTTAAGCATGACCTGATACTACACTCCTAGTTATCTCTAAAAAGGGAACTTTAACAACTGTGAACAGGTATTCTTAGCTTTCTTTTGTTTAGTGCACTATCTATCTATCTATCTGTCGGCCTTTGAAGGTACAGAGCTGGAAATAGGCCTCCTTTAATTTGCGTCACTCAGACCGGTCCTTCAGTAAACGAAAACTACATAATTTTATATTTAATTTATTAACCTATTAATTTAACAAGCATTCTATTCCTTTTTGAATATTATTAACTAAAGCAAGGAAGTTATAACAGCCTGACGACATCACGATTTGTATTTGTCGTAACTGATCGATTGAGTTAAGAAACTTTGCTGATGCGGATAGTTGTTGAAGTTTAAATGTTCGTGACAAACAGAAGTCGTTAAGCTATGTCGAGTGCTTCAAATAGTATTAGACCTACATACGCTGAATTATTAATTAAATTCTGTATTCATTAATTTTCAGAAAGACTAAACTTTAAGAAAAACTAATAATCATATTCAGAGACTTCTAAATATTCACAGATTTTTTCACTCGCCTTTTCTTTCCTAATGTTTATCCTCATTATATTTGCTAGTATTATTATATTTAAATAATTGCGCAATCGTAGCGAATCATGCTAACTATTATCAATGAACCTAGAAGTATGAAAGGGGATAGTTGTCTTAGTACAAGTATTATAATACAATCCTTATACTCTTGAGAATTAATTTTTAAATAAATCCCTAAAAACCAATCGAAAATCCCTTTTACCAAGTTAATACGTGTATAGAAACAATATTTTCGTGGAAAAAGTCCCACGTAGCTCGTATTAAATAAAATACCAAACTATGAGCTTATTGCTCACAGCCAAAAAGGACCTAGAAATAACTTCACTGCGCACGAAACAAATAAATTCCTACAACACATAGGGGCATGTGTTTGAAAAAAAAACAAAAAAGTTTAACTACATTCACTGGCAAACAACCCTCATGGTGACAATATTAAACAGTATAAAAGCTTTCAACTTTAAATTTGAAAGTAAATGTATTAATATAAAGTAGGTCAAGAAATAGATTAAAAACCCAGGAGCTATAATCAAGAAATATGAGTGTTAGTATCTGAAGCAACCAAAATATCTCCTCGACCGTGCTATATTCAGTCGACAATACTATTCACCAACTCATCATAGTTCAGCAGCCTAAGTGATTGACCAAGTTAAACAAAAGTGAATGCAGTTGAAAATTGCAAATATTTCCTGAATATTTGCAAATATTGCAAATATTTCCTGAGTGCTACCGAAAGGCGCTTAAAGCCGTAGATATCAGATGTTATCGTTAAATACCTGTCTATAAGTCATATCAGAAGGCCCTGGTTTGTCACTGGGCTGACGTCACACGGCACTACCCCCTCCAACAATCCTTACTGAGCAGCGTGGTCAAGCCTTTTCAAGTGTGAGGAGAGACCAGTACCTTGTAGTGAGTATTTAACGGACTAAAAAGAAGTAACCAACCAATTTCTCAAACATCACATAACATATAAGAATATCTTGTGAATTATTATATATGTATATATCTCGGGGATGTTGAACGGCAATAAACTTCGAAACTATTCAACCGATTTTAATAAAATTTTACATGCTATGAAATTTGGTGATGTTTTTGTGGAAATTCGTCAAGATTTAACCAAATCGCAAAAGGTTCAAGAATTTAAGGTCTGGAATAACTGATGTGGAAAACTAAGATAGCTGAGAGTAAATTCTAAAAGCGTTCAACAGAAGTCTGTAGATTTCATAAATTTGGATAAGTATCCTGAGATAACCCGGTAAATGTTTTAAGGGCTTTTACAGAGAAAACCTATAATAATTGTTCAAAACCATGGTGTTACATGCTTCCTTCACTTCGTTTGACCAATTTTTTACCATCTTGCAACCCCCTTCAGTCAATTAATACACGGATATTATTCTTTCATCGATTTAATGGTCATTAACTATACTTTAGTTTTAATTATCCTATACTTTTACCATCTTAAGATTGTAGCAAAGAGATCTTATGGTCTTTGTTCGTCATTTAATTCTTAACCTGCAACTAGTAAGTGACGAGCCTACTGCTATTAATGTTCTTTGATAACGGTGATTACTTATCATTAGATGACCTTTTTGGTTCATTTAGGACTATTATCGTTGAATAGGCAGGTCAGACCCTCTTTTGTAACATTATGACACAATAGGAAAAAATATTCGTTGAGTAATAATGTGACACATCGCTACGGCATTCATCCTGTAAATAATTCCTTCAAAAAACACAAATTCCTCTGAATGTAACTCATTACGATTGCCACACAATTCTACCATTTATTTAGCTACTCAAGTTGACTGGCCTTCGAAAAAGCCTTTGCAAGGATTAAATTACTCAAAAGGCAATACTAAACCGCAAATGAACCTTTAGTATGCGGCCGGTATAATGGTGAACATTCACCTTTTCAGTCTTAATCCGTATAAACCAATATTAATCAAAATTTGTTTTGCTTTTGACAACCTTATTTACTTAATTAAATTAAATGCAAACCGATCATATACATGCTTCAAAACTTCTAATATATCTAAAAAAGTTTTCATATATACAATCTTTTGTGGGTTTAAAAAAATCTCTTCACGACACCGGCCTTGAATATATAATTTAGCAAAATACCGTAAAGCTTTTAGAAACTTAATTCTTCAAAGCTTATAAAAGTCTTTACGGCTCGTTACACTGAAACGTATTTAAGGAAACTTTTAAGGATTTTGGATCAATCAATTTATTATCCGAGTAGGTAATTAAGAGTGACATAAATCTTAACTATGGCGGACTGTATTGGGATTTTGAGAAAAAAATGAGCGATGTTATTTAACATCCAATTAAATTGATTAATTTAATTTCCCTTGTTATTTTCTTCCTTGTACCCTCTTGATTTTCATATGTTTACAAATATATATACTTCCTGAATTATTAGATTATTTATTTTATTTCTATAGCGTACTTACAAATAAACTAAATAAAAATAAAATATACCTTTTTAGACCTCTTTACTTCATATTCTCAATGAACTGACATAAAATCAAAAGTACAGCTAAACGATTCCAAATTTGAAAAATAAATAAAAAAATTTAAAAGGTTTTAATAAAACTTAATATTCACGTAATAATTATTTGGCTCAATAGTTCCTGTGTACATATAACCTATGTGCATGAAAGGAACAGAATACTTAAACGTACTTTTGATCAATCACACTGCGATTTTCATCTAAAATTCTCACAAAATTCATCCGATCAAAGTAACTATACTCGTAACTGTAGGAAACTGGCTTAACCTTAACCATAGTGGTTTACATTAAAACTACTTACATGTATATACTACATCACGGGATAATCCCCAGGGATTTTCAATTAAAATAAAATGATTCAGGAATTCAAACAAATGGAACATAATGAAAAGTCGTTGGCGGCCGATGATGGCGTCAAAAAGCGTTCCAGTTTTAAGGCTCCAGTTTTAGTGGAACGAGTTTCCGACGGATATTAGCCAACGATTCGAGACCGCGCCCGGGTATTTTTACTGATAAATTGTCTAGATCGCTTCTGTAATGGCACAGAATAATGAAAGTGCCAAGTAATGGATAACTCCACGGAGAGAATTAGTAGTCAATTTTTGTAAAGTCTACACTTAAAAATCATTGCCGCTGTTCATTTTAAGTTTTACGATATTCAAAAATATCTTTAGTAATGTTTTAACTAAGCTTACCTTATATAATGTACATAATATATTTTAGTTTTGTTGCACAATACATCATACTGGTCATTTTGGAGGTCATGATTCCAATGTATTGAGTACTCCAATATGAGTTACTCAAAATAAAGATGATTATTTAACATCAACTTGTCCCGTTTAACTAAAATTAAATTCCACCGTTTTATCTGGATGAGGTAAATTCACTTACGACGCTCGGTCACTGCACTTGTCAAAGGGATTTTCATGTAATTTAAATTCTATGGTACTCGTAGTTACATATAAGTCTTAATGGTGACTAAACTAAATCAAATAAATCTCTGTATTCACTAACTAACAAGCGAGCGAGGCTAGTAAAATAAAACCTTATAATATTAAGAGATACAGTGTTCCAAGAAGGTTAGTAACCGCTCACCCCCGTACGAAATTCAATTCAGTTTGATCAATATACTCTTTCGAGTGTGTGAACTGCCTATCACAACTGACACAGCTGTCCAACGCTATTGTGTCCCAGAAAAATACTCGTGAAATCACTGCATTGGGCATTGACTGACAAATTCAATAAAGTGAAATGAAGAGTACCTAAATCATTTCTTTATAACCTTTACAAACATTGTATTATGTAACCTAATAATTAGATATAGGTTATCTATGTATTAGCTACTTAGAGAAATAATCGGCATTACCATGAAATTATCGTTACTTAGATTTACAACGACAGCTAATAAATACTACAAGCATGGAAAATCAAATGTACATATTAATATACAACATTGGTAGCGCCGATTGATGCAATAGTGATTATGAGAATTATTGAATAACAATATAAATTTTACATCAAAATACATTTTAGATCGAGTTGTTTTTCTCTACTATAGCTAACTACGAGTATCATTAGATAATAATACCAAAATAATACAACAGTTTTGGATATACTGTATCCCTTATGTCCTTAAAATGCGAATCATTCAAAGTTAATACATGTAAACTCTACTAAAACATTATAGACCAATATGTTTTCAACGTTATTAAATTAGAACTCGTGTTTTTACTTTTTATATAGTCTTTAATTGAATTAAAACAAAAACATACAATTTATCGTTTCGATCTGTAGGACTGTAACAGAACCGCAAATTAAAGTTAAAAGCGGCGAGGATTTATTTCTATTTTCCAATAGAGTCGATGCTTTTCAGCCAGCCCAACGAGAGCCATTAATCATTTAAATACCGCCTTTATTCGCTCGAAAAAATTGTTTAGATAAAAGCAGTTAGGATACGTTTCTGTTCATGTGACACGTTTCAGTTTATGACCGCTATATTTCCACCTACACAGGCAATGAATCAAATTGTATGGGCACATTTTAAGTCGGAAACATTACGCGAAATATAATAATACAATCGTATTATACCTAGTAATTTGTTCAATATTTCGCTTGTAATAGCAATTTTTATGTTTATCCTTTAGGCCGGCGTTTCGGTGGATATTTCAAGAACATTATTCGCTTATCCATAATTTATTTTCTGAAAAACAACAGTCAAAATTATGGAAGTTTAGAAAATGTTGTTATTTGTTTGTTTTGTAGTGTTTAATTTTGCATAATTGTACAGTTTTATTTGAAAATGGATTAAGTGACGCTAAGAGAGAATGGAAGAAACAGCTTCAGATTTAGAAGTTTTAATCTAAGTCAGTAAAAAAGTTATTCATTTTATTAAGACTTCATCGCATTTAATTTATACGGAAAAATCGTTAAAGATTTATTATAGATTGTTGATTAGTGAATCGTGATGTACGAAAGATAGCCGTTATATTCCTTTATTTTGGAAATCATATGACTTCCCTTCTCTTCCCTTGACTCGTTGGAAGTTGTGTCTGGTAACAGGGTTATTTACCTACCAACTTTCTTTATTAAGTTCGTTAAACTTTTTAACTCATTTTAGCTTCAATTACTCAGAGTTTAAAAATTTTAATCCTGCAACCTTTCATGTGCAATGCTCCTTGATCCAATTAGTAATGACAATGGAACTTAATAAATAGGACTAATAAAATGCGATTATTAAAGCAATAGGAATAAACAGCGACTACCGCCTACCGTCTCATAGTCCGTCTGCTCATTTGGTAGCAAAAAATATTCAAAACACTTCGACAAACGCTTAATACACATAGCTTGCCATTAACACAGCGAAATGATCATTACGTGTGTTGTCGACATAATACACACAAGACCCTTTCATTTTCCTTTGTCACTAACACAGTACTTAAGCTAAGCCGTACTTTGCAGTCTTTGCAGCGTGGAAAGGCGCAGCTTAGTGAGCTTAGCTGGTGGAATTTGATGAAACTATTAAAACGTTTTTATTAAATGCGTCTGGTTATGAACGTTATGAATAGATTTCAATATTTTAAACAGGGTTAAAATGAAAAGATGTTTTTTTTTAATAATAAACAGTTAGTGTGAATACGAGTTCCTCAACTTAGGTATATTTTAAGAAGAAATGACACGTGATGATATGTGGTCACTGTCATTTATAAACGTCAGTAATATCAAAGGTATCACCAATGCATTAGGGGCCAAGGGCGCATTTTTATTTTTAATGAATTTAGCAATTAATGGGAAACATTTAGGATCAACAATCAGACATGTCATCTGATATTCACGGGCTCCGAAGGTTTGGGACTCTACAAGAAAATTTTTCAGCATTATCCTTTTTCACCCTTAAAAACACGTCCTTTTAAAAGAAAGAAAGTAAGAACTGACTCTGACACTAAGTGTTATGTTCTATTTAGTAACACTAGCGGTTATTGACTAAATAAACATCGCACAGCTCGAAGGAGTAAGGGTTTTTGAAAATACATTCCCTCCTTAAAGGGATTACGTGTAAACATTAACGTGTGATATTGCATTTGTATAATATTCATACCTCTGAAATAATGACTGTACTATGGGTATATCGAAATATGAACCATATGGATTTAGTCACTGTTATATTTTACGGTAACAATAGACTTTAATCCGTAACAATTACTCTACTAAAATACGCATCAAAATGCACGTGAAATAAAAGACATTTTACCGCCACTTGATATTATTGCGTTATCGTCTCTGTTTAAAAAGTATTTTTAATTACACGAATTATCCAGCTTCGCGCGAATTATTATCATCTCATTCTTCCACAAGTGCCGAAAAAATCTGAAATAAAAGATTGCTGGTAGGTGACATAATTATACCACACGAGTATTAAATTATACCTACACTTTATTTCAACCACCTTGCAAAATGGTTTTATGTACGTAGTTACAAGTTTTGCAACGCGGAAGAGAATGATTAATAAGCAGAGATATTTACCGTCTGTAATTCTGAGTTCATGCGGTGCGATTTTTTCTCGCATGCGTCCGAACTCGACTGCAGTGACAACAGAAAGTGTATGAAAACGCAAAAATTGTTCAGACGGCGTCTGTACGTTGCACTGTTATAGTCGCCGTGTGAAATGTAAAATGAAATAATAACTTTAAACGATAATTATTCATTTTTTGTGATTATAAATAATGGAATGCCAAACAGTATCTAACCTACAAATAATTTGTTTCGTACCAATTTCGGCAGAAAAATAAAAGTCGTCCAATGAGAAGATTATATTGCTTATAATACTGTGTTTCACAATATAAAATGAATCAACCTGGAAAACGTTCCATTATCATTCCATATATAATTTAAAATATTATTATGATGCAGAGCAAAGTCGAGGAAAATATTTATTTTTCATTTCCTTAGTAGGATCATGAAGCCAAAATATGTTGTATCTTCGCGCTTAACTTTTTATTTCCTTGAAATGCTTTCGTATTTAAAAAATATAATATTTTTTCGATTAAGTTGAGCGTATAAGAAATTGTGTATTCTAGTATATTTAATGCTACACGCTTACATTTCCATTACCATTTCGAAAGGGTCAAATAACATAGTGGTGAAATATTTATTCTGACTGTCTTTTAAAAAAAATGCAATAATTAAAGTATTAGACGAGCTGCGGAGCTTCACCTGACAGATTATAATTCTAAAAACAAATCCGATTTAAATTAACGTTACATTTAGATAAGTAAAATCTCATAGATAACATTATGTTATTTGTAAACAGCGCCATTTCGGCTTAATTGTTTATATGAGATAAAAAATCAGTTATGCATATTACAGTACATTAGGTCTTCGAAGCCTAATAATCAAGTTCAAACAAATGCTTGTACATAACCCTCAATTAAAAAGTAATGCCCTAATGATTAATTTCAGAATCATTCAGATAATAATTTATTTAAAGATAATTTAAAAATGAAACCATT
>DWPA01000330.1:0-27266 GCA_018251375.1 Calpodes ethlius
AATGTTTATTGGTATATTTTTTAATTATCGTGTCTAATACCACTGTTTATATTGACTGGAACCGCGTGTCCAGAATTTACATAACGCTTAGTATCAGTTACGTCTTATTAGGTAAGAAAACGTTACCACATAAAGCAATTACTGTAAAACTAAAATTGGATACGTTATTCGCGCCTAGTGCCGATAAAAATGGCATGCAATGACACAATTTGAGTAATGGTTGTTTATAAAATCACGGTAATTACCAATAGTATTTAAACGATTAAAAATTATTAATTTAAATTCGTTTATGACACCATTTAATATGTGAATTAATTTAAAATTATTGCGTTCAAATTGTTTATTTTAAAAGGTTTTAAAATAATTTATTGAAAATCGAACTACGCACTAGTTTGTAAAGCATTTGTTCAATTAAAAAAAATATATTTAATTGATTAAATCGGAATGTAAGGAGACAAAGGCGTGCCGTGACTTGAAGTAAATAATACCGACAGATAAATATTTCGGATAAGTTTCGAGGCTCGCGGCTGGTGCGCGACGCGACTCCGCGTTGTACTGGCGCTGCGCCCGCGCCGATGCGGTAACCGCCCCACATCGGGTTGCGGATAAATCGGTAATATGTGTTACGAGGTGACTTATGTGCACTTGTGGGTACGTCATTTTTGGGCTGGATTAGCGTTGTCACGCTTCGGTGGCTCGATTGTCGATTGTGTTGTAACACTTGTAACCGAGTTTGAGCGTCGCGCCGCCGTTTTATGCGTTTTAGAGGTTACATTGGATTCGATTATACGTTGTAGGAGCAGCTTTTGATTTATGACCAGGATTTTTAATTAGGTTTGGCCTAAGATGTTAACTTGTAGCGATGTTAAATTCGCATTTAGTTTCAAATATGAATCGAAAGTTTTTAGTTTCGTCGTGACAATGATTCATCTAATTGGGTCGAAATGTAATAAAAATCAGAGATTGGTCTCATTGTTGTCGAGCTTGGGTCATGAATGAGTTCATTCATCGTATTTCAAAATCATCAAGATTTGTAAGTAGTTTGTAAATACGTTTCGACAAGTTAATGTTGCTCGAAAAATAGCAGGTGTTCTTCGCGATAACGTTGTGTAGAAATAATGGATCATTAATTTCAAAGTTCATGCAAAATCTTTATTCCTATTTAAGAATTAGTCATTATTCGGCAATATTTAACTACTGTTAGTATTTCTACTGAGATTTTTAATGCTATTTTGATAAACAATTAGACATAAACCGTGCCTTTACTTATTACCTTATACCCACCTACTTCTGTTGGTGAGTCATTTAATTAAATTTTTAATATTTGTATAAATATAATTATGATTAGGAGAAAAAAATATTATGTAACCATCAACAGTTAATTGCACTGCAAGAGGAAGCCTCTTTCAGTGTGATGACCGGAAACATAGATATTTTTGTTTGTTTGTTTGTATAGTCATCGAGTGTATCGCTGTGGATCTTATGCCATCAATTTGACATTTAAGTTTTAGTTACGCGATGTCCCCTTACGATTATAGTTCGCATGGGTGTATAAATATATAAATAAATAGCCTATTGATATTGATATTTACTCAGTAACAGATAACGTAACATTCTACTGGTTAAAGATTTTTTTATTGGATGTTAAAATTACTTTCGAAGATTACCTTCTACGTACTCACAAACATTACCTCTTTATAACATTGCTATTGATAATAATAAAAGTTATGCGGCTGAGTTTGGATATAATTTTTGCGTAGACTAGACTCTGTACAGTTGAGGATATCAAGATTGGAGTCGATATTATTTCCGTACAGTATCGACACTTCTGGTGCCTTCAAATAGGGGCTGGTTAATTAAGTAGGTACATAGCTTCATTTAACGTAGTCAAGCAAGTCTTTGCATGCTAAAATTAATAGGTTTTTTTAATTTCGACTCGTTAATTAAGGTGCATTTGAGCACAATCGTCAACATTAACGTTAATGCAGTAGTGGCATAACTTATTGAAAAATATTAAAATTACATTAAAAAAAGCCCACATTCGCTAATCAAATTTCACGTAATATATCGAATCATTATTTTATCATTAACTTTTAATAACTTTCGCAGGTCATGAGACAGCAGATAACTATAGAACATATTAACATACAAAATGTTCGGACGCGGCGAACGCGTGTCGTAAACTCGCGCGTACGTAATTCGTTCGATTGCGAACGCGCCCGTCCTAAATCCTCGGCTTGCGAAATATCAAGTGTGTATACCGACTTCCTGGATTATACGTGATTCGGGCGCGAAACAATTATGAGGTGTTATGACGCCGTGACGTCACCGCTTCGAAGGGACAGGCGGCGGCAGACGTTTGGAATTAAAATAATATTATTTAATATTCGATTTCATCGAAAGATCGACCCACTCGTATTTCAATGGCTTTTGCCGCATTTATTCGTGGTTCTCAACTGGTTTTCAATATTAATACGATTCAGTAAAGTCGCATAATTGTTAATATATTTGAGTCAGAATGTGATGTAATTAGAAATTTTAATCCATAATTACAGATGCATGTTTTCATAATGTAATTGTTATTTTTACGATTTGCCAATGATATAATTACATGGTTTATAGTTATAATTAAAATAAATTGTTTTATTTTACGATTTGTCCAACAAGGAATGAGTTCTAAAAATCAGTTGATGATGATGATGCTGATGTCATAAATAACAAACGTTTATATTATGTAGTGAGGATCCCTCAGTCTAATCGGTAGTGACCCTGTCTGTTATGTAAGAGGACCCGGGTTCGATTACCGGTTCTGATATTAATGTGACAGACTAGATGAATCCTGCGAGCGTTGCTAGGCTAAAAACTAAAATAAGGCAATCACAGTGCCTCCATCTGTCGAAAATTGGTCGTTTACGATAATATAAATAATCTCGGGTCATGGGTGTTAGTGATATCTAATTAATGTCCATGTCACCCGCGACTCAGGCAATCCTAATGCGGTGGTATAAGTGTGTAAGCGTATATTTATTCATATTATAAAGTAATGAGTATTGTACATTATTATGTAAATTTTAATTCATCCTAAATTGTTTACGTCACAATTCCGTATCCGATGCAATTCTGCTTATCCGGTATAACGTTCAAACGTGAAATTGGTCCATTCCGCGAACAGTGACATAATAAACAGCCGCTATCCACTGGTGGTAGGAAGCGATCTCGATTTCATCCAGAAATCGAAAGTTCTCTCGCTGCACTGGGGCCGGCTTACGTCATCGGCGCATACAATGCACCGGTGGAAGCTGGTGCAAAGCTCTCTCGTTTGTTACTCGATAGCGGTTACGTGTTTAACTGTACCGTTACTAGACTCTTGTGTCGGAGATAGGTTACATTCATGATGACCGGTGGTTTCTTTCACGATGTTTCATTTTAGTTACATTGAAATTCTATTACGTCTGAACGATGATTAGTCACAAATGTGATTCGCACTAAGGTTCATTCAATCGTGTATTAGAAAAGCATTTCACGGCTATGTCTAGAAGGGGGGTTCTTCTATACAGTAAGGTAGCCTTTCCATCGTATGTATAGTGTTTTGACTTTTCGTAGTAGGTACTTAAATTATGAATGTATTTAAATTGATGTTTAATTAATGCCAGACGTTATTAGTACAAGGTTGCCATTAAGCCAGTTAACTTGTGGTGATTTACGTAATATTCCAATGGGTTAATCACAGTTGTACCAGTACTCGCCATCTTCAGTAAAGATTTAAAATAAAATTCGATTTGTAATTTTATAATTATTTTAATAAATGAATTATAGATAGAGACTATTTGAATATTTTTAAGTTATCTGTTGTGTTACTTTTTATCATAAATAGCCGATAAACATTTAGTCGACCTACCGGATGGTACCATCTTGTGATTCTTCACTGGCCAAAAAAGTAAATGGAAGAAAGAAATAATTAATATGTTAACGAAAAATAATATATATTTAAATACTATATTAGTAATATATCTATATTCTGTTTAGAGGTTATTTAAATTGATATCAAATGTTTGTATGCTGTCCAATATTGGAGCGTACACCTTACACGTGATAGCGATCTTCAAGGTCTTTTCTCTGACGTTAAGTAATCAATACGTGTAGATTAGGACTCTACATTCACGCATTCCATTCAATGTGATGTAATTTGGGAGGTGATTCTATATACGTTTCATTTGTTTGTTATATGTGTTACTAAACTAGGGCCTTGTGTCGATCCTAACTTATCATTCAGGAAAAGCAATTACGGGTGCCATGGTCGTGAAACTTCAGGGTCTTCGATCGATATAAAACTTTTCTACACTTGAATTGGCTGTTAACCACTCCTTAAATTAGTACATAGAGCAGCGTGGTAGAGTATACGCTACGTTTCCTTAGTTACGTAGAGTTGCTCTGTAGTTGTTCTTTAATGGATTGAAGCAAAACGTAGTAGCGCGTTGATGTCTTTTTCATATGATTATCATACTCCGAAGGAAGTCATACGAACGAAAATGGAAGACAAATATTCAATATATATTGTGTCGTTTTGACTTCTGTTAAGTGGTTATGGCTGCTTATAAATGTATATAACTCTGAAGGTATTACCGCCGTGTAGCTACACAGCCGTGAAGGAAGTAGGGAGCTCGCTTTTTAACTGGTTCTGCAACTGCAACATGTTAAAAACGTTACATACGTAGATCCTTCTAGAATTAAAGTTGTTTAAAAATTTATTCATACTTAGACTTTTATATATAACTTACAATTATGCATGTAAAGTGTCTATTTTAATATACTCTTGGCCAATTGTGTAATTCTTTTATACTTTGGCTTGTGTTTGTGCGTTCCGGAAATTATGTAAGGAATATGATGAGAGACATTAATAAATATGAGGCACCATGCATATATGAATGTAATCTTTTTGTTTAGTTTATTTTCATCAATTTTAGCCGAAAAAATTATTAAAATTTGTTACAGATGCAAATAGTAATAAGACAATGTAGGTATTCAATTTAGTTAACTAAAAACTATACTGTATAAGTATGTAAGTTATAAATTTTTCCTCTATTCGTTTTTCTTATTTCGATTTCCTTTATTTTTTCGTTTGGTTATTATTGTTGAGCTTTATCTTTCCTTTATATCTCTATACTTGTGTAAACAATAAACATTTATATAATATTTTTTCCATCGTAAAGTACTAAACTACTTTATTATTTGTAATTACATAGAAAAGTCGTTCACTTTTCTCAGAAGTATAACGAATGTTCCAGAACATGGAAAATTTAATGTTTGCTTAATTTTTTTTACAATGGTTATAGTTGAAATTTTAACCATTAGAGGTACACTCATGTATGTAAATACATACAATCTACATCGATAGTGGTTTGCTGTGTCACTAGTTGTACGCCTATATACGATATTCGTACGACGTAGACGTCGATATGTTGGCGTTTTAGTTATAAAACTGCTGGACATAGGCCTCCCCTAATTTGCGCCATTCAGATTGGTAAAAGTAAATTAATTAGTTTTTATAGGCTGATAGATAGATAGAGAGATAGTTATAAAACTTTTGACTCCTATAAAGACGTAGACGTCGATATTTTGACGGCGTCCGAATATTGGGCGCCTCAATCGATTGAAACGTACAGTTTGACGCAATAGTATTTCCTTGTGTATTCTTCCATTTCACTGAATCGTGGTACAAAACTGGTAATATTTCTTAATTAGAAAGTATCTTTATTTATTATCAGTTTCTCATAGTTTTTTATTGTTGATGTAATAGTTAAATGCGTTCTTTCCATTTTGTAATAGTTAACTGTACTAGAATGGTGATGTTATACAAAGTGGTTGAATCGTTTTTAAATGGAACTTTAATATAAACTTCGTTTGTGAAAACTTACATATAAAATTACATTTTGAATAATTACATTCAAAAGGGTTAAAAAATCATGCCATATGTCAAATTCTGGATACATTTTAATTAAAATAAAATTCATTTTATCCGATACAGATAGGTAAGGCTTAGTTCGTCCAGCAACATGTTTGTAATGCCTTTGTTGTTACTGTACTTGAGTGATATCGACCACTATCAGATGGCTCGGCTGATAATATATTGACAGTGTACAGAGATTAATAAGTAATCTAGATGTAAATATATAATCTAGATGTAAATTTTCAGGTTACTCTGTGCCTAATAGCGGGCTAATTCAAATCCAGTTGCGTAAACGGAGAAACGAAAGCAAACGTAAAAACAAACACGTTCAATAGGAGAGTGGGATTTAACAATAACATTTATTTGTGTTATTTATTACACATTATTATTATTTTCAATGTAAGACGTTCATTTTAATTTATATTTCATTTTTGGATTATTTCGACTTACGTATCTAGCTTTCAGGAGAAGAAGCGCGAGGCGGAGAGATAGAAGAGAATATTTCCTCGGGGTGGGCGTGGGCGTGTCAGTATGTACCTGAAGGCATGTAAAATCTAGGGAAGGGGGCTCAAATACCCCCTAAGTACGTGCGTGGAAGATTCAATAAGTTTCAATTTTGGATTAGATACATACCAAGAACCCGGAACCCTAAAAATTATGAATAGTAAAATCTACAACGGAACTATGCAAAGATTGTGAACGCGTTATGTAAGCGGCGTACGTGAGTTAAACGGTGTTCATTGTTGCCCCGGATTTTTCTAACGCTGCGGTGCCATAAGGCAATGGCGGTGAGAACGGGCGGAATGTTAATTCAGTAAAGAATTTAAGCCAGATGTTACGGATACGTAATCGGCTCATTACGACTAATTTAGTTCCGAGAGTAAGTCACCCTGTGTGCGGTATGACTAAATCTGATTAAAGTTTTTTTTTATGAGATTTGTAATGATTACTATTTTTCACTTGTAGCGAGGTTTTAGTATTGTTGTATTGTAAAAATATTATATAAATATCATCTTCCGAGATAGCGCGGCCGAAATATTGTTTAATGAAGACATTTAGCTAACATTGAAATCTCGAACTTACCTTCACTTCAATTGTTTTCTTGTTTCAGAAATATTCGATAAATGAACAGTTTGTAAACATTTTGAGTTTCTTTATAATTTTGTTTTGTTGGAGTTTTTTTTTCAGAGATACAGAAAAATAACGTATTTGTATGTTCGTCTTTTGGAATATTGTATTTTAAATTTGGCATGTGTATATCAGTACGATGGATAATAAACATTATGGTTTTAAATGTCGACTTTGAGAAGTAGGTTAAGTAATTTAATTGGTCGCCCTTCTTCGCTTATTATGATGATGTTTCTATAGAAAGCGTGAAGAATTTCGTAGTATATCACTATTTAAATAAAAACCCTTTTGTGTTTTCGTAACGTAACGCTTGTGAAGTCTTTGTTTTTACGCGTGTCCGTAGCTGGCGGCGCCAGTTCCATTGTGTGAAATGGTAAACATTACAGTATTTTGAGTGAAAACCCGAGTGCCCATCTTTTACATGTAAGTAACCTACAAAAAAGCCAACAAGCCACGCAATAGTAAGTAAAGCAAAAAGCAATACCGATGCATTTTCGATCACACAAAAAACCATGGAGTCGCATTAGTTCTCTTTCACTGAAACTGCGCTGGAAACACGCAAAAGAAACGATTGATTTCATCGTACTACGTTTTACCTGATCACTTTTTATCCTCGTAGAAAAATTCAATCAAAAACATCTGTAATTAATGAATAGTGCCGATGGTTGTAGTAAAACAAAGAAAAGGTTACACGACCTGGCGCTGTAAGTAAGAATCACTGTAGCTTATGCAACTTCCGTTAGTTAGTTATTTATCCAGTGTTTTTTTAAAGTGAGTCGTATTTGTTGGAATGTTCGCTGAATGATTTTGCAATTGTATTAAACATTGCCGGACCAAGCACGCTCGACGCCTTTCTAATTCTTATGGCAAAGTGGTTTAATATAATTTTGAGCACACGAAATTTTACTTCATTCTTATAAAAGTAGCTTATATATATAATACAAATAGTCGTGTAATAAGTTTAAACTTATGTACTTATGGATTTTAATTGTACATATTTTATATATGACTCGGATACTCTCGTAATTTTTATTCTAAGCGGAATGTATTAACTTTTTTTTTTTTTTACTTACGATAAGTCAGTACTTCACTACTATCCCACCTGATGGTAAGTGGTAACTACCAAAAATATCAAATATCGACACAAGTTCTTAAAAAACATTTGATACTGATTTTTTTTTTAACTTCTTTTCTCTTCTTTCCTCTTTTTTTAACTTTTATTGCAATATGCGCCATTAGGTTTACGCTCTAGTTCTGGTGGACATAATTTAATTATATACATATATGTTTTGTTCTCGCCGTAAAATGTGAGTACGTATGTATTGAATCGTGTGTGCTTTAAATGTTAATTTATGTTTAAACGTAATATAGAAAATTTATCAGTAAATGTAATATTCATATCATTACTAATTCTATTTAAAAATAGAGACTACCAAGGTATATTTCGTTCTATAAAACTATAAAAAAGTAAAAAATGTTTTATCGCATTGCGTCTCAGTTCCCTCTAGTGAGTAAAACGCGTACTTACTGATTACAGATGCAAGGTTTGTCTTTTAGCTAATGAAAGAGTAGCCACTTCACGAGAGATGGCGTTACAAAACTCACAAAATGTTGGTTTATGCTATTACCCAACAGATGGCGTTATATTTTATGTTGAGGAGCAAACAATAATATGCAACTTGTAAAAATTTACCCCTTTTTGGAAGTGTTATTTAATTTGCAATTAATGGGCGAAATCTTGCAAGCTAAATTAAAGTTATTTCGTGTCTTATCCTTCGTCTTATACTTGAAATTGTTCACATTTAGTCCCGATAACAATACATTGATACTAAATTTAGTGTTACCTCCAGACAACGTAATGGAATAGTAATTTTGAGTTCTAAATTTAGTTCACTAAAAAGCATATTGTAAACCTACAATATGATATGATATTTTGATCAATTTATCGTTGTTCCATTAGGATGTTTTGATAGATATTCCTGTAGTAGTATTTATCTATCAGTTGATAGCTAAATAGTAATATTGTTCCTGCTATCGAAAATCGAATGCGAGATTCAATGATAAAATATTTAGGTGATATTACACTAATATTATTTCGTCTAATTCATATTTCATTTGTTATTTGTGTTTCACATGTTTTCCTATTCACACGCAGTACCAAATGCAGTTCATATACTATATAGGTACGTAGGGTTTTTAACCCAAACTACTTTCTAAACATTTCTTGTAATGTGTCGAATGTAACCCATGAGCCAATAACCAAGTGAACTTAATCGATGAAATGTTATTCGACGCAAAAACTAACAACTGTAAAAGTAGTGGTACTAGTAATTAAAATTACATTTTAGATCATACAAAACTAGGACTGAAATGAGAATAAAGGTGTTGAAAACTATTTTATTAAAATGAGTACATTATTTACATACTTAATAATACTTATTTTAAACAATAAACAACTTATAAGTATTTTGTGACATATCGAGTTCTTTATATAAATGACTAATTTCCGTTCACAACTTACGTAATCACATTTAAAAAGACTTTAAACACTGTCATAACACAAGCCAGTCCTCCTTGATCATATCCGATGCTTTCTCTGCTATCATTATAACAGGAGCGTTGGGATTGCCACTAATGATAGTCGGCATAATACTAGCATCCACCACTCTCAAATTAGCCACGCCGTGAACCCGTAATCTGGGGTCCACGACCGCCTCTTGATCGTGCTTCGGTCCCATTTTACACGTTCCCGTCGGATGGTAAATGGTGAAAGTGAAATGCTTCAGACTACATTCCCAATATTCATCGCTGAACAGCACGTGGTGCTGACAGCCCGGTAGAGGTATCGTGTGCGGCCGCGATCCATATCGCTGGAAAGCTGTCGTATTAGACAAAGCAAACGCTATTTTTATCCCCTCTGTCAGAACTTGAATGTCTTCCTTATAAGCAAAGTAATTAGGCTCTATAGACGGAGGGTGGAAAGGGTTTTTGCTCTTCAGTTTAATCCATCCGGAACTCTTCGGTCGCAACAGTAAAGGAAGTATTGTCCAAGTTTCGGCATCTTCTATGGGTTTATACACAGTGTTGTATACTCTATCTCGTAAGTTCAAAATTTTTCTAATTTGTTCTCCACCGTCCGAGTTCACTGAGCTTGGTGCAAAGTGGAATTGAATATCGGGCCAGTTGCCAGAGGGTGGTGCGTATTTCGTATTAACAAAAGCTAGACCTTCCACGCCTTGAGTTGTCATCGGTCCTTTTTCATAGAGAATGTAATTCATCGCGACTGCGAACGTTTGGAATCTATCCTTTTTAAAAGTAACCGGTTTGTTAACGACGAACGTGAGGCCACCTAGTCCGACGTGATCTTGTAAGTTGTGACCCACTTTGAGATTGGCAACAAGTGGAATTTTGTGCTCTCTCAAATGATCAGCGGGGCCGATTCCACTCAACATCATTATCTTAGGTGTCGCTAATGCTCCGGCAGACATGATTACTTCTCGTTTTATTCTCACTTTATGTTTTTCTCCGTTTCGTATAAATTCCACTCCATAGGCTTGTTTCTTAACTGGATTAATCAATATGCGTGTTACGTGAGCTCCCAACGCAATATTTAGATTCGGTCGCAGCCGGACTGGTCTTAAAAAAGCTTTAGCCGTACTGCATCGACTTCCACGTCGCATCGTTGCCTGGGTCAACATAAAACCTGTTTGCTTTGCGCCGTTTATGTCTCGAAAATCATAGCCTAGTTCCATGCCTCCTTTCAAAAATGTTACCGATAAAGGCGTTCGCCATGGAGCTTCTTGCACCGTCAAATATCCGCCGGCGGAATGATAGGGGGTATTGACTAAGTATGGATTACGATTGTCTTCGGATTTAAGAAAATATGGGAGTACATTGTCGTACGACCAACCAGTATTTCCCAACGCTTCCCACAAGTCATAATCATTTCGGTTCCCTCTAACATACACCATAGCATTTAGAACACTACTACCACCAAGTACCTTGCCTCTGGGCCAATTACAGCGATCACCGTTCATTGCGAGACAGTAAGAGCGATTATTTGATGGCGTCGTTTGGAATTTCCAATCTATATCGGACAGTTGTGTGTATCCAGCGAGGGCTGGAATGTCCGATATCTCCGTCTCATCTTGTCCGGCTTCTAACAGAAGCACTGTCCAGTTTCCGATTTCTGACAGCCGTGAAGCCACAACCGCGCCCGCCGAGCCGCCTCCGACGACCACGAAGTCGTATATGGGCAGTATCTGAAATGCGAAACGGATTACTGTTATCAGATGAGAATTTATACACATGTTTGTAGTGTAACGGTTCTAGAAACGGTTTCAAATAAATTATTATACCTAGGCGAACCGTAGACTTTTTTGCCGCATAATTATCTAACCTTGGATTACTTTGGTTAGAATTCTTATGATAATAACAAGGATATTAATATTCCTAAATGGGAAAACCACGTCTACGACTGATGATCATGTCATAAATTACAAACTTCGAAATTATCGAAAAAAACAAGATAATTGTGAATTAGAAAATTTATCAAACATTTAAGGAAATCCATACTTACAGTATTTACATCCGTAATGTATGATTCCGGATCGTATTGCTGGTATCTGAAGTACGAGATCCCGATTGCCAGGAGTGGTATCAGACCCAGGACAGTTATGGGAGACGGTGCCAAGCTCGCCAGCGCCCCTGCCGCCTCCATTTCTACCTTCCCAATTCATCTACTACTATAACTAATATATACAACTTATTCTACTAGTCTCAACTCTCCTATATCCAACTTTCTGACTTTTTTCTCTGTTCTTCCTCCGATAGTATTTTGGGTGTGTAATTTCTTATACCTGCCTTTTTTATTGCAACTGTCTTTAATTTTGCTTTCTCTGTATCGCTTAAGTAACTTTGAAGGCGTGCGCTCTTTATCTCGTCTCTATCGACGTCAAACAGTTGAACTTTGTAACGTTTTTCTTTGGGTATTTTGACAGGTTTATAAAGGTCTTTGTTGATCTCTTTGTAATGGTCGTTTTTATATAAAGACGTGCAATAATAGTCGCTCTTGGATGATCTTTCGGATCGGCATTCGTACGCACTGGAACCACTTCTGTATCCACTGCTTTCTGTAGATGAATTGTCACTTTTGAAACTGTTTGCGCTTCTTCTGCTTTTGTGTCTTTTATACTTGTAGTCCTTTTCGTCGTAACTTTCGGTCCGGTAATTTACCGTGGAACTTCTGTACTGTATTGGATCTTCGTATTTATCTTTGTAATGCCTCACTGGACCAACACCGTCATGTGCGACGAATGACTGTTCTTGACCCATGTCGTGACACGCGATCGCAAATACCTCTCCGATGTTTGATCTCTGTAATAATAGAAAAATAAAATTAAAACATCATATTGTGAAGTATTAATTTTTTTTCTTATTTCAGGTAATACAATGGATTTATTTAGAAACCGAGAAAAACGTTGCAGCGTGGTATGTGTTTTATAGAGAATTAGATCTGTGCAATAGATTTGCATAAAATTTTATGTTCGTAATATTCGAATTACTGTTCTATTCTTGTTTGTGGCTTCAGACTTTTGCATAGGTACTTTAAAGTTACCAACAATTTGATGGTTGTAATTTTACCTTGTTTTTAAATGGACACAATTAGTAGTTACAAAAAAAGGAGTATGTCAGTGAAACGGTCAACGGGCATGCGACGGTAATGAAGACGTGAGTGAAATTTTTACTGGTTTTTGGTTGAAGTATAGCTGAGTTTCTACAAATAAAGATCACTTTGGTGTTCATAATAAGTTGACCGTGTCATTATATTTTTAACTGCGGTACACTATGTAGGGAATTTGAGGTAGGAGTCGATAGACAACATAACATATCAAAATATGAATTTCCTTGCATTGATAAATATTCTTCATAATAAATTTCATTGTTTAATTAAATAAAGGTTGATGTGGATCTGTGAAACCATGACTATGAAAAAACCTGCTATAATTACGTATGTATAAAGATGTATTTGATGATAATGATTGATACAACTTGATTAGTAACAGATTTCGAACTGTAACGCTTGGTTCTCGAGCAATCGAAACTGTGCCGTAACATTGTGTACGAATTCCCGCAATACGAGAACGCCCTCAACTTTAAAGCGATGTGCGTTATTTATTAAAATGTTTATAAAAAGCTTGCAACAGGTGAAGTAGGCTCTGAGGCCTCGGAGCGTATCGACGCGTTGAGTTTGAACAGCTGTTTAATGAAATGCCATGTTCCGTTGTGGAGCACTAAGTGCCGACCGGTGGAGTAGTCGCGAAGAGTTTAAATTAATAACAATTCAAATTGAACCTAAGTGCTTCCACATACGACAGTAATTTGAAAAAAAAAATGAAAACAACCGCTGTTTTAGGCGCCTGTAATAGTTTTAATTTGTTTTTTTTTTAGTTACAGTCGTATGTGGAAGGTCAGTAATCGTAGGCGTCGAAAAAAACGATAGTTTTAATTTTGTTTTTCTAATTACTGTCTTAAGTTGAGGCACTTTACGTTGAATTTAGATTGTTATTAAATTGGACTCTTCTCCGCCCCTCAGGTGTTCGGCTCTTACCTATATCGTTGATGGTCGCACTCCATTACATTATACAAGTGTAACGTTGAATATCTGTTATTGTTTATTTAATAACGAATATTATCATTTTATTGCTTAAAACCAATGTTGTGTAAACATTAGGTATGAGTTTTAGACAAACCAACCCTTAAAAAATTCATTTTCTTAGAAAAGTAACGCTTAGAACCGCAATCGTAGCAACTTATTACGTATAATTACCCATTTCAAGGAGGCCTTTATATGCTACGTTCGTATGATAAGAAAATTGTCAAAGATATTTATTTATATTTTTAAGATTTCGATTACAATACCTATATAATATGTACTTTTATGAATTGTTTAGGTTAATCAAAATTATGGGTGAGACGGTCGTGCTCGCTGGCCATTCCTGCCTACTTTCACTTGCCTCTCGGTCATTGAAACTGCTTTGGGCAATATTCTCACATCACATGCCAATTTTGAACAATTTTTCTTTGGTAAGACAGACTTTGGTTTTGATGTAAAAAATGTACTTAAGGATTTTTTTTTTATTCTATTAAGATCGATAATTATTATTTGACGGATATTTACGAAAAAAATGGGAAAAATGTAATTACTCGTGGATACGTAGATACTCTAATCTTAGTTACCTAAGAAAAAATACTAAACACCAAAATTAGTAAACAAGCTCAAAAAACCTGATATATTAAGCTAAGTTGGGAAATTTTGATTATCATTTACTTTATTCATAGTGCGCGTCAGCCGTTGCAATACTCTAAATTAAAGATTTCAAAACTATTTTGGGTAGAAGACCTCATTACCAAAATTAACCGATACCTCAGACACCCATTGCCAAATTACTTTAAAAATCTTATCTAAAGTTTTTTTCCTCCAACCGAGTTTTTCATGTTGTCCGAACTTGCCCACGCTTATTGACTTGTTGAGTTTTTTGAAGTAGGACAATGACACTTCCTATTAAAATGTTAGTAGTTCTTATAACTGGTTGGTACACGTAACACAACTTACATAGTATCTTGTAGGTGTCTAATAAGAACTTATGTTACTAATTATGGCCAATATCGACCACTTTGGGGATATCCGTCCTAAATAAAGCTTCCTTATTGATGATAACAAGGCCACTAGACTTTATGAAGAACCTCAAATAAGACTTAGTTATTAGTTAGGTTACATATTTCTAGTGGCTAAAGTACCTTTGTACATAACAAGAGCTGTATATGCAGACCTGTTGTTTAAACATAAAGAATAGTTCTGGAATGGACGTTCGTAAACAGAGGACGGATCAGGTAATATATATTCATCATCATCGCACTAACTGTCCAAATGCTAGGCTGGGGGCTCCTTTCAAAATGTGAGGGTCACATACCTTTCAGTATGTCATTATGAATTTTCAGGTACGCACCTCTCCTCACCATGTTTTCTTTACTAAAGCAAGTGATAAACCATTTATAATACGGACATAATGTCTGAAATAAATTTGGGCGAAGCATTGGGATTGGAGAACAATATTCACGCCACTCGTAGTAATGTTAAAAATATTACAGACTGTCTCGTCTGTGCAGAGAGCTAGACACTAGTGAAAAAGGTCATCACTCGTCAGCAAATTTTAATAAACTTTTACTAAAAATACGTGTTCGTTTGCCCTTGACGTGTGGCTCAACAAGACACGTTACATACAACTTGCACAATACAGTAGTGAAAGATGAGTCTGCGCTTTACTGTGTGAACTAGTGTTTGAAATGTCTGCGATAATAGGTGGGACCCGTTGCCAATTGCGACATGGCCAGTTCGTGCAATGTCATAGTCGGTCAATAAGCAGACAGGCCAGCTGATGGTATGTGGTCATTATATTAGAGTTTGTATATTATGTTACTACATATAGCATATAAAATTTACATAATTTCCAAATAAATGTGGCGATAAATGAATGTTTATCGTTGCGATACTTTCCTTCAGGTTATGGGGCCAGGGCTACAATAAAGATATGAATTTTAAAACGATTAAAAGTTGTTTTTCCTCATAAGGTATCACGAACACTGCCCGTCAACAAAGAGGCGCAGAATCCGAAAACGATATACGTAAAAAAAATTGAGGTATTATTATTATTTTGTTTTGTAAACTATCACCTGATGGGTTAAGAGACCCTGGTCACACATTTAAATTAGCAACACCAAAGGCATCACCGATACGTTGTCAGCTAAAGAAATGTACGGGTCGACTTTTCTATGAAATTGGCTCTATGAAATTGCGAATGAAAAACCTAAAACTCGATTTGAAGAGAATATTAGCGAGCCAATCGTGTAAAAATCATATGCATGTAAAAGTCGTATAAATGCATATGTAAAATGAGTAGCTAGTGTTGGGATAAAACAATTTTAAAATTAATAAATAGTTATAAAAAATATGTATAATATGAATCTAAGTAGGTACCTAGTTTATTTCAGAAGTAGACAAACATTTGCTCAGAAGTTGGTTTATGTTGACTAACGTATGTAACAGGAAACTAATCTTTACTATGAATTGTCAATATTATCTTTTGACCACTCAAAGAATCAACAGATTCTGTAAGCTAACACTTTATCAAACTACGGATTTCTTTTTACACGTTTAGCTCATATTTGTTTTCATATAAAAAAGATTTTAATGAATAACAATATGTTATCAAAGTAAGATAGTCATTTGTAATGCTCTTTCGGAAAGGATTCGATTTTTTAACATTTAATCAATAAATTCTAGTAAGTACTATTAGTGGTTTTATAGAAGGAATTCGTAGGTTTAAAAACTCCTAATGAAGTTTGTCGGTCAGAAATTATTTAACAAGACATAAAGTAGTTCAATATTATTTTTCTGTATTGTTACTATTGTTATACTGTTATGACATAATACTCTTTATGGTTACTGGTCCCACACAAAGCGGTAAAGCATTATTCACCTTTGCACATTCAAACAAAACCAATTTCAAGCTCGTTCGGTACAGTAGCTCTTCAATACGTTGAAAGCATACCAAAGGAGATTGTTTGCAAAGAATACGTTTTGGCAAGAATAATGGCGTGTGAAATAGTATGTAAAATACTTTGTTATAATCCTTTACAGCTTCATCTACATTATTCACGCATGCATTACTCACGGGCATATTCAATAAACTATCTGTCTATGATTTCTGAATAAGATAGTATGTATGTAGTAAGCAAACACTTACTATTTAACTGTTGTTAGGCAACTGAGGGATATTGAAAATGACCGAATTGGAGCAGTGATGCCTATTGATTACCAGAGATATAGATAGATATATCTATAAATCCGCTGGGCTAGATCCATTCCGAGCATTATAACATTATTTGTATAATAGAAAAAAATATATTACCTTTTCGATTGTTAATATCGTTTGCCTAATAAATGAATTTTGATGAGTCTAACAACTTGTGCCAACATCCTATACCTACGTGACATCATGAATTATTTATTGATGTTTGCGCACATACAAAATTGGCCTATGTGAGTTTTTCAACGATTGAGGATGATTTAGGTAGGCTGTGTGTTAACGTTGTTGTGAAATTCGAAAAACATTTGTCAAACGGTGTGGAAATTAAGAAACACTTGCACATGTAACATAAAAATGTATGAACATTATTTTATATAATATTAGTTACTCTCTCTCTTCTCTCTGACACACACACACACACACACAGAATCAAACTCATGCACACAATATTTTAGTCATGATGTTAGACAAGAATTTTAAAGCAGGTATGTAATTGATTAACGATTTATTTACCAAAATCCACAGCTATTACAAAAATATACAAATAATGACTAGTACCCTTCAACTTACAATACTTAGTATAATTTTTTTTTTTTTAATTTTACTTATTACGTAATGATTAAGTAATTATCCATTAGTAAATAATGCAATAAAGTGTTTTAACCGCAAAATATTATATAATTATTAACTAATTGTTATATAAGTATTACATTTACCATATAATGTAATCGTTAAGCCGCTTATTGCCTATTTAATTTAAAAATAGATCTTGCACATTTTCAAAAGCTTTTGTTTAATTTGCAATGTTTATTAGGTCAAATTTTGCAAGTTAAATTAGAACTACTCATTCTTATCCTACGAACTTGAAATTTGACACGTTGATTTAGTTCCGATGTCAATGCATGTTAATGACTGGACCTGATATCACGATCAAGGCTAACTCCAGATGAGGGAACTCCTCAGTGGTGAACAGTCCACTTAGTAATTTTTTTTAAAGTATGCTACTGTTTGTGTTTGTATATATAATGTTTTAAACTTACTTTTCTTAGTCTAAGATTTATTAACTTATATAAGGGTCCCTGGTCATCAGGACGACCGCGACGGCGACATAATGGGTGCGTTAAACAATTACCTAAGCGTTGGATAATGCTACCAATATAGCAGATGCTACGTGGTCGCGTTAAGTAAACTTTTGTGAGTCTACGTGTGTCGGTGCACGCAATCGGCGTGCAGGTATCAATCGTAAAGCATCGCGATCTTTTATTCGGAACGTCCACTCCGGCACCAACTGGGTCAGCGGTTTCGTGCCGACCGCGAGCCGTGGCTACGTGCAACGACCAGCGTCTCCATTGAATGAATTTTTATATCTCGTTATGTTGCCACATGATGTTGGCTCATTGCAGGACCCGGATGTTAGTATGAGAACGAGGGAGAAGTTTGAAAAATTCAGTAGGATAGTAGCTTCTGTAGTGTAGTTATGTCTTATTTATGTTATTGGTGAAAAGTTTTCTTAATAATCGTAGGTATTTTATTAGTGTTCCCGTGAATACAGAGAAAAACGTATTGATCTAATATCATGTTATAAGCGTCAATAATACTGAGCTATTATATTATTTACGTAAAAATAATAAGATCTAGAGTGGACAATACCATCAGATGATTTACGAATTTATTTCTCGATTTTGTTTGTACAAAAAGAAATTATGAAATGACGTTTTTCGCGTATACGTTAGATGTTTGCTAAAGAGATTTTAGCTGACAAAATCATATAGATTTCCAGTTCTATAATTTAAAATGTTACCTATTAAAATTTAAACCCACAGAATGTAATTATTTAATAATTTCTACCGCAACAGTCGACTACTGTGTACTGGTTTAGTTCTATATTTTAAATGAAAAAATCCTGTAGGTATACGTATATGTTATCGATTTCTCGAATTCCTCGCTAACGATATTGATGAAGATTTGAAACAAACACTTATTTGGGCCAATGAATCGATAATTCACGGCTTAGTATTCAGAAACGTACAAAAGCGTACTTTTTGGAAAATAAAGTTGGTGCCATCTGCCATTAATCGTATACTCTACGAAATCAATTTAGATTATTTAGCTTGACACCAGATGGCGTCGCTACAAATTTCATTCACTTTATTACAATAAATTAATCAGGCTTGTATTTGTATTGAGCTGAGCTCGATTAACCAAGTTAGTGTATATAATAACGTTATAGCGTGGCACCCATTAAATGTTACTTAATTAATATAATGGTCTATGATACATAATTAATTCAGACGGCATATCGGTTATGGCTGTCCTTCCTTGTTCGAGAAAGCATGAAGCGATTGGTTCACTCGTTAGCTCAATGGTTAGCTACCCACCCAGTCGGTACATACATGTGTATTGTGTAACGCCGAATCGTGGACGACACTCTCAATTTCTATTGACTCTGCTGTTTAGAGATTCGCTTGAAGACATCAAACCTTTGCACAATACGTTTGCAAATACCACTGGACGAAGCTTGCGGCAAGATTACGATCCAATGCATAATTTATACATTTTTTCTGTAAATGAATTATTTATAAGCTGTTTTTAACAACTTTGGGGGCATTTAACGTTTTTTAATGCTAAAAGCTAAGTGGTCACTGACAATACAATAACAGCACCTAGCGCATCAACGTTGCGTTGCCAGCTAAGAAAGAAAATGTCATTTGTACACAGATCGATTTATAGTATTATTCCATGTAATTTTTTATAGGTACTCATTACTAACAGCAGGTTGAATGCCCTGAAACCTATTAATGAAATACGTTTCTCTATTGACTGTGGTTTATCATAGAGTCGTCTCACGACGCAGCCCGTACCTTTCCCTTTTATATTGACTTTAGGTAGGCCTCGATTCGATTTTATAGAACATTATTTTAACTTTAATATTTTAATATACTGAAATATATCAACACTTCAAAGATAACGAAAATGTTTTATATGCGGTTTCGGAAATGTTTATGATTTTTTCATAGTCGGATAAATTAGAGAATTTTGTTTCAGTTTTTTATTATTTTCAACTTGATACTGTAAATTTTAGTCAAGTATGTAAAACCAAAAGTACTAAAATATATAAGTACTAACTATATCTACAGCTATGTGGCATACATGAACTATTTTTTTTGGAAATAGTCGATTAATGAGATGACAGGTAAGTGGCCATTGACACCCATGATCACTCATAACACCAAAGGAGTAAAGAAAGAAATATAGGAGATTTAAAGACTCCAAGCCATAACATGACGAATTGTTTGGCGGCTAACTCAAGCGAGAGGGTGTTAGGTAATCAGATAGGCTTCAGAATCAATAATTTTTTAAATCATAGGTTACAGAAAAAAATAAATGTTCTAAGTCTACCAATAGTATTACTTGATTTTCGATTGTGTTTCATAGTCATTCAGTCCTATTGGTGGATTAAAGACATCTTCCTAACTTAACTACCTGTATATCTCTGGTGCATAAACCTTATTCTCGTCTAACTGGTTACTTGTATTACAAACAATTTTTCCACTGGCCGTACGAGTAGGTAGTACATTTCTTCGCACGCGACTTGAACAAGACACACTGAAACTCTAATGATCTAACCGGGTGTGACTAGATATCTAATGGAGGAGTGCGGTGAGGAATCCGGCTGTACTCGAAGCGGTTGTGAGTTCACGTTTTATCGCTCAGTACTCGATAGTTGCATATGATGTTATGACGTATATAGTTTTATTCGAGCTATTACATTTAAACATCCGTCGATAAATAGCGTAAAGACGCGAGAAAGTTCCCTTTCTTTATAAAAACGGTAATAGCGCCAGGCATTTGCTTCGCACAAAAAATAAAATGCATTTTTTCTACAAATAAACTATTGGGCAATTTTATTTTGTCAGACACAAGTAAAAAAATTACAAGATTGCTTTGCTAATATATTCATTTGCCAAGAAGAAGATGGGGAAAAGATTTCATCCTTGATAAATGTAGTAACTAGCCTAGCCCAGTTAGTAAATAATTCATTTGAAACTACTTTTAATAAAAGAGTCTGATACCATTGATTGCTCTCGGATTCCTCCTTGGATCCTTTTACACTTTTAGATAGTAGGTAAATTATTTCCCGGCAACATAACGTTAAACTAATACTACCCCTACATCGAAGTATTTACGTAAACAGGATAATTATGTTACACTCGTAACGTTTTAATAAACAGTGCGTGTAACTTATTGTGTAACATTATTTGAATTTAATTCTGGCATGACTTGATCAGTCGAGGCGTGTGTTTACAGACATAACTTGAGTTGAATTTATGTCTGTAAACATCAAGCGCATACGGAGGAGGCATCAGGATTTTGTATGCCCTTCTAGGAAGTAACTCCTTTTGTCTATAAACGTTATTATTTTTATAATGCTGTAAGGTGGAGTAATAACTGAATTACCCTGGGCCAAAGACGTTTGATTATCTTCCTGTCGTTGGCGTCTCCTACTTGAGCTATTCCAATAGGTGACTACTGTGGTCCCTAATAGCTCTTATTTATTATTATAAATAATGCATTAATAAGTAATTTGCCCTGGGTGAAAAAAATCTGACTAACCTACCCTCTATCACTTCACCTCGAGCTGGTTATGGCTTTCCTAGTTCATTTTTTATTGTTATATACGTTTCATTGTCGTAAGTCCAGTTTGGACTGCAATGACCCATGATGATGATAAAAAGTTGTATAGTATGGATGTATAGTTGTATATGATTCTGTTTACGTTATGTATTTGACGTAATAACTGATAGATAGATGGACCGGCTGAATGTTTTGTCTGCCTACCGGTCATATATGTGGCCTAAAAAGAAGTTGTCTTCAATGGAGAGGTAGGATATAAATTACTAAATATATGTTGTAACAAACTTCCTGATACCTGAAGGGTCTTTTTAATCTGTATTTGATATGATTACAAGCTTTTATTTAACGTGTTTGTTTGGGTCAAACCTTACAAGCCGAATTAGAAACAGGTATTTCCTCTCAGATAGTTGAAGTTTTAGACATTGCTTTAGATCTGATGACAATGTCTTTTTATGATAAGCATGACCTGATACACGCAGGGTTGGCAGCACAGAAACTATTTTTAAAGCCTTTATTTAATTTACTAGTATGTTTGTTTATGTCAAATCTTTTAAAACTAATTAAAACTACTTTCACTTCCTACAAAGTTGAAATTTTACACACTGCTTTAATTCCCATGACAATGCATTTTTATGACATGACCTGATATTTCCCTAAAGGTTCTGTACAGACAAGGGTGAACAGGGAAGCTACAATTTGTTTTTCTATTGTACAAAGAGTGTTTATGTATTTTTGAAATATTAATTAATGATTCATTTTGTGTACACTATAAAAATATTTTAGTATTTTTTATGAAACTATGAACTTCTTCGAAAAAAAAGGAAGTAATTTACTTATCGAACGAAACTCGATCGTATAATAAAAAAATGGATTTTAATGTTATTGAGTTCTTTTGTCACGAAGTATAATTTATATATCGTAACACATATTAAGCTTTCTACACTCCTTATAAACTCTTCCGAGCGCGCAATATGTTTATAAAGGAGTTCAAAGTTTTCACTTCACATGTTGATATCGATTTGTTATTTTTATACAACGTTCGTAAATTTAGTGTTTTTTTTAAACAATATTGTCTCGACAGATTTTTCTAACATCACTTTACGATGAGCTAATTAGTTTTTAAACATACCTTAGTTTCATGTTATAATAGAGATTCGGTAAAGAAGACGTGCCTACCTACTTTATAATTTTGAAAACAAAATGTATTCAGATTTATTTTTTTATTTTTATAAGGAAAAATAAAATGTTATTTTTTCTCAGTATCAATAAGGGTATTTAATTAATTTTCTGTTGAAACAGGAAGGTGAAATATGTAACTTTGTACCGTGTTGATATAAGTTATGAACCGTGGGTGGAGGGGACGTTAACTTAAATAATTGTATTTGAAGTAGTTAAATGTTTCATGGAATGTGCTGAATTTCTATAGATAATAGAGTAATTTACTGCAATAATATGAAGCACATTAGTGGCCAATTACATAAATAATTTGTCATTAAATTACACAATTATCAAAATATGTCTTTTTAACGAATAATTAGAAGTTAATTGTATGTAAAGTTGAAATTTCATCTTATATAAATTTCGTATTGATTCAGGAACCGTACAAGAAAACAAAACATTATAAAACATACATTGACAATTCGGTTCGAGATATGTTAACGGAAATAACCGTCACTTCTAAATATTTATGAGTGGCTGAGCTGGATTTCTATTTCTACTTGCACATGAGTACGTGTATTAACATACTTATAAACTAAATTTAGTTAATCGGAACTTAAGAGAAAGGATGCTCGCGTGCCTAACGAACTCCAGTGACACGATTACCTTAGATCCATTGTGATATCCAATTGAAGACTGACCAAAATGAAGAAGAATCGATTGGAAAAGTACACAAATATTGTATCTTGCTGTCTCACTCTCACAATCAAATTGGACACAAGTTCACTTTTACGATTCAAAATCGATCGATAATTAGAAACACTTTAGTGTCACTGTATTTTGGGAACCTTTCTTCTTGAACTTCCCTGAACTTATCACGTCTTATATAACCGAGTGTTGGATTTAATGTGAGCAATTGAGCGTAGATAGTGATGTCGCGGTCAATAGAAAGCCATGGAGTGTTCCGACGGTCTCTGTCGTTCCGGACTTTCATCGAGGCGTGCGCTGACGTGCCGGCCGCCCGGGCGAATGTGGCGGCGGCCGGCCGCTGTCACGAATCACAATCACGACCGCTCGAGAATCAAGAATCACGATGCACTTATTATTTGGAAATTGTTCGACGATTGATTCCTTCGATATTTGGAGGTTATCAATGTTTTGAGACGGGTGCCGGAAACCCTCGCCTGATACCCGTAATTATTACCTATGGTGTGGTTTTATGTGTATAGAGTGCAATTAGATTCTGTAGGAATTTCACTTCGAATTATTTATTTAGATTTATATTTTTTTGGAAATTAATTACATTATTATGTAAGTAGGGTACAACCTACTTACCTTTGATGTACAAAATATTTTTACACATTATAAGTTACGTTATAATTATATGCGTTTAAAATAACTGTACTGAACTTTAAGTCGACATTTAAAAATGCGTCAAAATCGTCGGAATTGAACCACAGTCAATTTTATATGATGATATGAGAATATCTAGGTGTATAGGTATGTAAGGCATAAGGTCAATGTATGGTATGACGTCCAAACAAGACTGTATACATACTACGTAGATTTATTTTCGATAATTTAAAGTGAAATAATCAAAGATTGTAGGTTACCTATAAATTTCGTCTCGTACGGGATACCTGCGGTATAAATAATTGTACGCAGAAATTTCGACATGTATGGACCGTAAAAATAGTTAAGTTAAAAAAATATATAAATCGTAGCATAGAAATGTACCCATTCTTGTCGTGTGTCATGTCCGATGAAACATTGTTAGCTCTATGTTTTAAATATTTGAAGCTGTTTTCGCATTCAATGAATACGAAACCCCGCTATATTCACGAACTGTATTCGGGTAACTCTGACTAGCTTAGGACCTACACTAGGCCTTTAATCACGAGCAGAAGATGATTCTTCGAACGCTCGCTTGCGTCGCCTTGTTATCAGATTATAAACCCGGAGTACCACTGATTAATCGTATTAAAGATTTATAACTGTTAACTTTCATCTGACACAGATTTTTGTCGGTCCCTACGGGCTCCATTAGAGATGATTGTCGTCAGATAATGTCGTGCATGACGCACACCTGCAGATGGGTTATGAGTTCACTTGACAGCTTTTGTAAATTGTCTTTAACTGGGCTAAACATTTTAGCCGTTCAGTAAAAAGGTAAAGGTAACTGGTTAATTTCGTAAATTTATATTCCACACTTTAAAAGTTACCAATCAGTCGTCAGCTATGAGAAAAGTGTAAAGTAGACGCACTCATTAACTGGGTCTTCAATGGCAACTGTAGTTCGTTAAATTAAAACATTACACAAATATTTTTAGTAGCTGATATTCCCTATTTGTACCTACTAGAAACATCTTATTCTAAGTGTAGCTCCATTATTGACAACCCTCCTGAAGGTTAAGTGCTTGGTTCGATTCCCAGATGGTAGTGACATTTATGTGACTTATGATATTAATATTATATTAAATAAATATCATATCACAAAATAGTATGTACACCCACGAAGACAAAGTGCTACTACTTCAATATAAATTGAGTCACGCAGCGTTTGTAAACTCATCAGTTAATAAAGATTTTGCCAAACTTTCATTGGAATATAGTGTTCAATCAAGTAAGCTTTCCTTAGCCTTCAACAATAATATTAGGAGTGTAAACCGTTACTCAGTAATTTCTGCTATTTCTTTATGGGTACGTTCCGTTATGTTAGGCAGTAGCAGGCATTAGTAGTAATGCCATCTAGCGTCCAGTAGCAAAACGAAATAGTTGGTGTTGTATTTAGGACTTGTTGGCAAATCTAATTTCAAAGATAGCGCACAGTTGGGCAGAAGCCTGAACATTTTATATGCGCCCAATAGTTCAAAGGAAATATAGATTAAGGGAGGGACGAAAATTAAATGTGATATTAAGATACTTCGTACTTTTGTTAAATTCGGAAATCTAGTAGGTATAGTAGTAGTAGTATATAGTTAGAATATTTTTTGGAGTAAAAGATGGGCTTTGAAAGTAATTAAAATGTGAACTTACCCAAATGAGATTTTATTATTCAATATAGGCGTAACATAGATTAATCATTAAAAGAGGGTTCGTATAAAAACATGCTTGCATTGCCATCTAGCGTCGGATAGCTATAGTAATAACAGCAGTACTTTTCTTAAGAATCACTTTGTCCCCGAAAGATGGCGCTGTGCATGACGTAAAATATAATTTGTAAGTGAAAAATCATATAGCTACATCCAATAAACATTTCCATTACATATAGCATTTTTCTTAAATTACCTATCTGTCTGAACGCGACTATCGAAAAAGGTAATACTGAAAAGAAATTGGGTAGTTTGTTACCAGAGAAAAATATAAAATGCCTCATAATTATGATTGGCATTTTTTAAAGCTTAAGAGAAGGCAAGTTACAAATAATTAACATCTTAGAAAATGAGTTTTAGAAATTTGGATGTAAATAGATGTGTAGATTTAGTTCTTTTGTCAGTACAGGTTAAAGAAAATCTAGTAATCTGTTATGTTACTGACTTGCATCGCTGAAAAGAAAAAAAAAGTTATTGAACTAAAACAAAATAACTTAATTATAAATAAATTATGAAAACTATGAACACAGTGAATAAATAGTAATTTAAAAACTGAAAACACGCTTTCATAGTGAAAAATTATTAATAATTCTGCTGTTCACCTATAAAGAATACAATCGATTAGTTGGCACCGAGTATCGGTTAAAACTTATCATGAAAATGCATTTTGAAATAAATTAAAGAAATGAATAAGAAGAACAGAAGTGTTGTTTTAGGTACCTGCTGATGTGAATTTTAATTAGAGTGGGTCCACAGAAAAACCGCATTTTATTTTTGTCAAATACCCAAGTCTATATAAGTACTTAACTCTTTAATACTTTATAAAATGGCCAAGTGTTTGTAAAATCTACTTTTGGGAGATACAATATTATATGACAGTAACAAAGTGAACAAACCATAGAGTTCTAATTATATTGGTCGTTTAGCTGAACCAATACGTTCTGTGGACGGTGCGTAATCGAGAAACTCGGAGAAAGATCGATGCTCTCGCTAAAAGTTAAGTCGATTTTGTATTGCGTAATTGGCTCCGTTGATAGTTGCTGTGATTTCATTACACACACGATTCAATTCTGAGTTTTTTTTTATAAATTTTAAGGAAGTAATGTAACTAGGTTATTAAAGGTGCAAGCTGTTAGTAAAACGTTGCTATATAAATGATTCAAATTTCGAAATGTTTTCACTTAATATTGCTTAAATTGTGTGCAAATTATTTATTTAATTAAACTTTTCAACCTTACAAAAAATAGTAGGGATGAAGGCGTACTTTATCCTAAAAGCATTCTCCGCCAGCCTATTGTAGTGAAAATTAAAGTTGGTATTTATAGATGGCTATTTTATAATCAAGATGAGACGTCGTCCGAAAAATCTTATGTCTAACTTGACAAAACAAGATGGTTGGCCGTTAACGGATGGCCAGCTTTACAACGACGTACATTT